>JAHZMX010006377.1:0-32343 GCA_027743895.1 Seira musarum | reverse complement strand
CCTCTTTCGAAAGTTATCGTGTACACGGACAGGAGGACAGACGGTCACATCATTCTCAATACTAGCTTCGCGAGCTCAGCCACGTAATAACGGAGACATCAAACGTATTAGTAGGCAAAATCTTCTCACAATGGTAGAAATACAATTTAAAAAATGAGAACTTAACTGAATAATACCACCGATTGTGAATCCACTTGCGTATTATGTTACTTGTACATGTAGGTATGTATGGTATATGCTTAGGATTTTTTTTTCAATAAATTGAAATCAAATATTGTAATTTTTAAAAACTTAAATCCTACTTTGTTTATTAAGTTTATTTAAGTTTGCTAATTTAAATTTGATATGGAAACTTGATGAATCGACTTAGTTTTTGATTAATTACTTGAATCGCATGAAATATGATTTAAAGATATATTTGCGAGTATGTGCAAAAATCAGCATGTTGTGCTTACAATACCACTATTTACCGCAAAAATAGTTGGCTTTGGTTGTCAGGAGAATTCATCTACAACATCTTAGAGGATATAAATTTTTGTGGTTACTAGTAATATTCTATGATGTTATAGGCTTGTGCATGGGTATTATATTATGATTATATTGTTAGATCATCATAATCGTATTCAAATGAAATGAAATTTTAGATCGCAGAATGAGAAAGAAAAGAAGGCATTGTAAAGAAATTAGTTGCCCGAAGAACATAAGTAGGTAATTTACATGACAATTCCCTGTCCTATTATTTATTTTTTTATAATCTTAAGTCTGGATTTGTTTAGAAGACGCTTGAAGAATATGAATGAAAATGAAATTTTGAAAATTTTTGTTTCGAAAATCCCTTAGTTCAATTTCCATGTAATCCTATTTGTTTTCGATCTTTTACTTAAACTGTCAGTTTTTGCTTAAGGATGCTAACAAAATTCGCACTGGCACGAACATTCCATCGTCCTACATTATTCGACTCAGATGATGATTTAATAAGGGACGAAGCACTTAAATGTCAAAGATACTTATTCAAATTCTTTTATTTCTTATGCTTACTTTCTCTTCCTATTATATTATGCGCATGATGTACGCCTACGGTTGTCAAAATCCCAAGGTGGAGTAATGAGATGCTCTCGGTACCCTTCCATCATTGCCCCTCTGATAGCAATAATAGGATTTTTTATACTTTCATCATTCACCGACTCTTCTAAAGAAGAAATGCCACGGGGTAATAATGAGTCTCCGTCGCTTCGCTGGAACTCGAACATTATATGTACTTACCTCCTTTTTCGCAATATAGAGAATTCATAGATTTTTTTTTACAAAAAATCTCATTCTATAAACATTCAGAAGTCGCATATAAAAATGTCGAATGACTGATATGATGAAGACGTATGGAACATTTGGTTGAAAAAGTTTTTAGGAACTTTTTAAGAGGAGATCTACAAGGGAGAATTACAATCAGAATGACAAATGGGAGTGAGCTGTGTTGAATAAGTGATGGTGTGTACACCAGCAGCAGAGCGGCATGGAAATGTTTGCTGAACGTTACATTCAACCATGCCACTTTTATGATTGTTATGACATTTTAAAAAGTACGTTTAAGTAGTCATCATAAGTAAGTACTATAGTAATTCCAGTTTGTCAGCATGTCAGTCCGACTCATATGTTAGGAAACGACCTTTTCCAGATCAACTGCGGCTGTTTATGCATCTGCATCCACATTTTACATTTAAAGAACTTTCACAACTCTTACTCTTCTGCCTTCTGAAACATCTAGTTTCACATTGCCCCGGTCCGAAAATTGAGTCAGAAAGTGGTTGATTGACGTGTAGGAGGACAGGAGACTTAAGTAGGGAAGCGAATTTTCACAAATGATTTTCACTATCTCTACAACTTACCTAGTTGGAGGATAATAAATATAGTGTATTCTGATTGTTATGCAGTGTAATGTCATTTTGGCAAAGTTAGCCAAGTAAAACGAGTAGAAGTTTTCAGATGATGGAATTAGATAAAAAATTGGTGGAGCAGTTAGACGGATGAAAAGAAAGAAAAGACTGGTGATGATTCCTTCACCTCCCCTCGTCTCTACTGGAATGTTCATTTAGTTTGCCCTTTAGAAAAGGTCACGAGATCATCGAAAGCTTTATAGGTATGTGCAACTAACCAGACAATGGAAATAATCACTAGGGAGATACCTACAAACTCGTATATCTTACTGATAGCTTTCTCTCGTGGACGTAATGTGTTCTTTTCTTTCCCTGACTTCCCTAGTGAGAAGCCAAGCCAATGTAATGTAATGTAGTCGGGCGTTCCGGATGAGAGCAAAAGGGCGTTTTAGGAGTGAAAAAAATCCTAAAGATTGTTTAGTTGCTATTCTGATAACATCGACAGGAAAGGAGACCAGACCAGAGTAGAGATTTATCCTTTCAAGCTCATGCGCCATTTTTCCTTCTGATTTAATTGAAAGTAAATCATGAAAAAACTCTATCTCACCACGAGACTTAAGCACTGTAATGTAATGGTTTAAAATGCGCTCTGTGTTGGAAAACTTTAACCAGTCTGACTCGTATGCCGTGAAGTGACAATTTGACAGTTTGGTGACATTACTGCTTTTGTTGGATTTGATTTTAAATCTAACATGGGATGGTGCTCTTTGTACTAATCTAAATGTTCTATACCTACCCGTCTCAAAAACTGTTTTGAATTGCTTAGGCTTAAAGTATGAGAAACACATCTTTGCTTTGCGCCATGAGGTGTTGATCTATACCGTTTTCCCAGCCACCCACTGATTATTTATCGTAAGAAAAAATGCTTTCTTTTTTTCTAATTTCCTTCTTTTCTTCGAAAAAAACAAAAAAAAGTCGTTGTCCTTTGATCTTTATCTCCAAGTTGTTTCCTTCAATCAACAAACATTCTTTTAAAAAAGTGTTTTAACTTGTTGGGGAAAGTTTTGAAGTTTAAAAGTGCTTCTAGTTCGTCCGGGAAAGTTTCAGGTGCAGGTGCCTGCCTGTTGACATGATTTTGCCTCCGGATAAAAGTGAAAAAAAAAAGAACGAAGAAACAAAAAGCAGCATAGGCGTACTTTCAGCTCGCTCTTTGTTTCCCTTTACTCTTTTTTGATTGAAATGCTTTCACATCAAAACGGCACATACCTGCCTGCTAGAAGTAAGTAGGTAGGTATATTGATGTTAATGTTTAGGGTACATTAGCATCCACCTATTCATCATCGCTTCTTCCACTTCATGGACTACTGCTTTATTTAGTGCTAGTATTCCTCTTCAAAAGTGTATTTGTATGTATGCTGGTGGCAACGCAAGATTGTACACTATGCCTCCTTTTATGATTTTGCTGTTCCTTAATGTGTTGCTCCTTCCCCTCCTGCTTACTTTCACCATTTCCAGTCTTTTCCTAATGAAATACATATATTACGTGGGTTCTTGTGTGATGCGGTTTATATTTCGACATGGCAATAGCAGTAATTTTAATTCCTAAACTGTAACGGCTAAATGTACAATCTTATACTTGATATATAAACACATTATCACTCATCTACTTAGGCTTTCTTGAGAGAAAGCATTAAGAATGTGGTCGCTGTCTTCATTTCTGAAAGAAAAAGAGTTGCATCGCATTTCACGTAAGTGGATTGGATTGAATAAATATGTACCTATAGTCTATAGGTAAGGACGTGTTATGTGTGTACGCGGGAATGAGTAGGGAAATACGGAATCGATAATATCGACTTTTCCCGTTGACATTTCGAGGATATACTTCGAGCTTGCGAAATGTGTAGTACGCACATTACTATTATTACTACGACGACTTAGTACTACTACTATTATTACTACGTCTTTTCATTTTATTTGAGAAAAGAGAAAAGACGAGAGAGACAGTAGGATTACGACTCCGAATCTGCTTGCGCTTGGTATGTGTTTTTGTGTGTATAAAATGTGTGTGTGGATGAAAGAAAGAAACAACTGAGAGGAAATTGAGACAACGGCGGCGGATGTATTAGAGATGGAGAAAGATATGAACTGTTTCGTTGTATACGAAACGAATTGCAATCTGGATTGTGTAGACATGAAGGTTAAGGGGAGATCGTTATATTTATATGGATACAGGAAAGGAAGTTGTATTTTTCTTTTGATTCCAATTTCCATTTGCCATACTTTTCTTAGCTCCGGCCCGACCTTTCGTGTTAGAAGATGAAGTTGTTTGGAGTATGGAGGTGTTGGTGGTAGTTGCACAAAAAATACTGGCTACGTGTAATAGAAATGAAAGAAAACGAAGAAGGATGCATTCGCATACTCCCTCCTTCACTCCCTCACATATGGAACTCGATAAATAAATAAACGCTGTGGAAAAGACAAGACAGTCAAGATTTTTTCTCCTTCTGTTTCGTATTTTCTTTTTCTTCATTGTAAGAAGATTCAATAATGGGTGTAGGGGTTTCTTTCTTTTCACTCAAGATAGTCATAATTCCAGTTTCTTTTTAACAGGAAGCCTCCTTTCCTTGTGTTAACTTTCTCCAGTAATCGTTTTAAAGAGCTGAAAATTTAAATCGTTTGAAGAACTAGGAGTTTTACGTATATAATAATTGCAGTCCGTGAGAGAGAAAGTTTTAAAAATAATTTTAAAAGAATGCATAGAAACGCGCGTTCTACCTCGGCGTCGGACTTCTCGTGGAAGGTGTATTCAAGGTGATAGATAATCATAATCATTGATGACTGACACCTTTTTCTTTTCAATTTGCACTAGTCACAATGTTCTAACCGGTATCTGTTACAATTCTTAGATTAGTGGAAGCTGAAACTTTGTTGACTTAAGACACATAGTGCTTGAATTTAGAAAAAAAAAACAAATTGAATGAATGAATAGCAATAGCACAGTTTTTCGACACGATATGTGCTTTGTGAATGAGAATGCTACTACGTGCAAATATATAGATGACCCTCGTTCTAAAAGCAGTCTTTAGAAAACAGTTTACAATTCTGAGAGTTAGTTCACAAAACTTTATTCCGTTACATCTTAACTGATTGTTATCACTTATTCGTGCATATCTTCTCGTTGTGGTGGTGGTTTTTGTCGTTTAATTGGTTGGTTGGTTGGCGATATCAGGGTGAAGCTAGCATCGATCATAATGGAGTTTCGAAATTTACTCGATCGATTTCAACGACGGGGCTCTGATTATTTTTCATCTTTACTGGGTCGTTCCCATGGTATATAAGTACTTGTCATTGAAATGATATGTTGGAATCCTTAATTAAATTTAATTCTAAATGTAATATTTAAATCATACATTTTTTCTGCAGCTGAAGATGATTTAAGCAATGGAACGGAGCCCCCAGGACCAGGACCAACATCTGGCCCGGGAGCAGCATCCGGTGCTGGTGCTCCCCCGGGTAGTAGTGACTCTCGCACTCGTACTATAAATATCAATGCACCTCAGCGAGAAAAGTTCATAGGGAATCGGATCTCAACTGCCAAATATTCGATTTTGTCTTTCTTACCTTCTTTTCTATTTGAGCAATTCCGTCGATACTCCAATATATTCTTCTTAACTATCGCTCTTCTTCAAGTACGCTCCCTTTTGCTATCAAATAAATATATTTGACAAATAGAATTGTTAAAATTGTTTTCAAAACAATGATTCACTATATAAAGCTTAATATTCTTTTTAATAGCAAATCCCTGATGTCTCTCCTACCGGAAGATACACTACTTTGGTGCCTCTCATCTTTATTTTGTCTGTGTCGGCCATCAAGGAAATCATAGAAGATATTGTAAGTGAAATTTAACATAAATTATTTGTTCTTATCTGAACATATTTTTTATAGTTCACTCAAATTGGTGAATCATATTTTAGAAACGTCATAGAGCTGATTCTGAGATTAACAATCGTGAAGTAGAAGTGTTAAGGAATGGCGGTTGGCAATGGGTGAAATGGCGTAATGTTTGTGTTGGTGATTTTGTCAAAGTAAAGAATGAAACGTTCTTTCCTGCCGATTTGGTGCTTTATTCGTCAAGGTAAATGCCAACTTTATGCAAGTCATTGTTGAAATGGAATATGTGTGTTTGATCATATGATTTCTAATTTTTTTCAGTGAACCCCAAGGGCTATGTTATATAGAAACATCAAATTTGGATGGCGAAACTAATTTAAAAGTGAGACAAGGACTTCCAGAAACAGCTACACTTCTCGAAACGAAAGACTTATCCAGTCTTACCGGTTTCTTTGAGTGTGAACTTCCAAATCGGCATTTGTATGAGTTTGCTGGCAAATTGAGGCTGAATGAAGGACCGTAAGTGAAATAGTTCCTGTTTCATTTTAGTTATTTTTTTTGTGATTGCTGTATTAGGTGCATTTACATATTGGATTTTAGATTGCAGCATGAAGATTAAAAGCTTAAAATAAAATGATATAGGTTTTCGAGCTTTATGAAATAAGTAATACTGATTTATTAAATTTAAATAGGGTGAATGAATGTAAACGCTGATGTAAACTAACTAATTATAAAAGCTGAAATAATCCAATATTGTAGTTGAAAAGTCCTTGTTGTAATTTATTATTTTTTTTCTTTTTGTTTGTGGCTATTCATCTAACTGTGTCTAGGGATCTAGCATTAGGACCTGATCAAATACTTCTCCGTGGTGCTAAATTACAAAATACCACCTGGATTTTTGGCCAAGTAGTGTACACAGGACATGAGACAAAGTTGATGAAAAACTCTACCGCAGCCCCGTTAAAGCGCTCCACTGTAGACAAGCTCACAAATACCCAAATCATTATGTTATTTATTCTTCTTATTCTAGTCGCGTTCTTCTCCTCCGTTTTCTCTGTCGTTCTGGTCGACAACGAAAATATGTGGTACATTCCTCAACTTAGTGAGCATGCCAATGCAGGTAACTAATATGATAATAATAAATAAATAATTCCTTTCTCAGTGTGACGCTTTGCGTCATAGATATTATGTGAACGAACAAATCATTGTGACATCCGAATTCTTTCCAGGTTTCTGGACGAAAACTCTTCATTTCTTGTACAACATTCTAACCTTTGTGATACTCTACAACAACCTTATTCCTATTTCTTTGACTGTTACCCTTGAAGTTGTCAGGTTTATCCAGGTAATGCAGTTGCATTTTTTGCGACTATTTTTGTGGTTTTACGTGAGTTTGAAATAAACTTGTGTTCTATAATTATGTGCGCTTGTAGGCTTTGTTTATCAACTGGGATAATGACATGTATCATGCGGAGAGCAATACGCCAGCAATGGCAAGGACTTCCAACTTAAATGAAGAGTTAGGGCAGGTAAATCAATTAATTCTGATACATACTTTAATTTTTTTAACTGGAATCGGAATATTACATGAGTTGGCAAAACATTTAAAATATAAGTATATCCAATCATTTAATGAATCTGTCCAGGTTCGTTACATCTTTTCGGATAAAACGGGTACACTGACAAGAAACATAATGGAGTTTAAGGGGTGTACTGTCGGTGGAAAAATGTATGGTCCGAGCGATTTATTTGATGGAAGAAACGAGTTACTAGAAAACCTGGAAAATGAGGATGTTAACGCCGCCGACATAAGAGATTTCTTGATACTGCTTTCAGTTTGCCATACTGTGATTCCAGATTATACAACTGGGGATGTGATATATCATGCGGCTTCGCCAGATGAGAGAGCTCTAGTTTCTGGTGCCAGAAGTTTAGGTTACGTATTTGAAACACGAACGCCAAATTACGTAGAAATCAAAGCAATAGATAGAACTGAGAGGTATGAAATCTTAAATGTGCTCGAGTTCACTTCGACTAGAAAGCGGATGTCTGTCATCGTGAAGGCTCCCGATGGTAAAATTCGGCTATACTGCAAAGTAAGTCTTTGTTAGTTTAAAAAATGAGTAAAAATTACCTTACTACGAACGATTTCATGCAAGACTTGTTTGAATGGCTTTGTAGGGTGCAGATTCCGTAATTTATGAAAGACTGGCAGGAAATCCTAGTGCAGAAGGAGAGGCTGTTAGAACTAAAACTCAGGAACATTTAGAAGAGTTTGCCACGCAAGGGCTTCGAACACTCTGTTGTGGAGTGACAGATATATCACCTCAAGCTTATGAGGTATGATATATGATATGAATTTTTATAGGCTAGAGCAACACATCCAAGCATTATTTTTTTGTTTAGGAATGGCGTGAAACATATCATAAAGCATCCACAGCCATTCATAACCGCGAGCTAAAACTAGAAGAGGCTTCAGATCTTATTGAGCAAGACCTTCGATTGTTGGGGGCAACTGCAATTGAAGACAAGCTTCAAGAAAAGGTTTGATTAATTAATTATGATTTGGAACTAATGAAATTATTATCAGTCAGTCATTAATCAACAGACATTAATTTTTATAAAGTTGGCAGTTACCAAAGTTTACATATTTTTCCATTTGCAGGTTCCGGAAACAATCGCGGCCCTATTGAAAGCAGGGATTAGCGTTTGGGTTTTAACTGGGGATAAACAGGAAACTGCAATCAATATTGGCTACTCATGTCGACTTCTAAATCAGTCAATGGAACTGCTAGCTATTAATCGTGATAGCCTCGATGTAAGTTAATGTTTCATGGATAGAACACGTTTACGTTTAATTATCATGCGAATAAGGCTCATTGATTTTTTCAGACAACTCGAGAGTGCATTTTGAACTACATTCACGCTCTTTCTCGTGACAACAGCCAAACCCTTCCAAAAGAGAATGATGCAGCAGTGATTATTGATGGTAAAACATTGAAGTACGCCCTAAGCTGTGATCTGCGTCGAGATTTCTTAGATTTATGTTGTAGCTGTCGAGCAGTAATTTGTTGCCGGGCGTCACCCATCCAAAAAGCAGAAGTGAGTTTGTGTAAACATTTGTTCTCTTTCTCTTGTAATAATTTTTTTATCACATTAACGACACAAACCATTCACAATTCATCATTGTTATTTTATACGTCGTTGTGTGCCTTATAGATCAGTTAGTTAAAATCTATTAGTTTTTCGTGTTGACTATATTCCCTAAAGGTTTCTCACAATTTTATTTCAGTTATTTACATGCGCACAACCTATCGCAATGGGTATTTTTGAGAGACACTGCAGCCAAGATATCCGACTTCGCTATCCGGTGTTGTACAAGCCAAATCAAGATGCATTTAGTTTAAAGCTATTCTTCATCTGGGTTGGAAACTCAGTGCTCCACTCCATGATTCTATTCTGGCTTTCCATGCTGATTGTTGGAAACGGCATAGTGTGGGCAAGCGGAAAGGAGGGAGGGTATCTAGTCTTAGGAAATTTCATATACACCGTAAGACCAGCATAGTTTTTGAAATATTTATTTCTTTATCAATTATGAAATGAGGCTTAAGCTAGGGATTTAACTATGCTTTTCATTGTGTATCCTTAAAGTACGTCGTAGTGGTTGTCAGTTGTAAAAGTGGCCTAGAAACGAAGTCATGGACTTTATTCACTCATCTTGCCATTTGGGGCTCCATCCTTCTCTGGGTGATCTTTCTCCTCATTTACAGCTATATTTACGGATTTCTCCCATTGGGTGCAGAAATTTGTGGTATTGCTGGAATGGTGTTCAGCTCGCCAGTATTTTGGATTGGACTTGTTGTTGTTCCTATGGCAACTTTGTTGCCTGACGTACTTAAAAAGGCGTAAGTTTATATGACTTTTAAAACATATTTTATCCGTTTATGCTGGTCATCTAACTTGCTTCATGTATATCAGTGTCGAGACAACGATGTTCCAAACATTAGATGAACGATTTAGACAATGTGAAGTTATGAACAAAGATCCAAGTTCTCTCCTTAGTCAAGAAAAGCACAGGTAAGGATTTCTTTATATTTAAACCAACAAACACGAACTAAATTCAACTCATTTTCGGGAAAACAGGTTATTTATATATATTGAATCATACATACACAGTACGCAAGTCAGAACTTAGATCTGCTGATATTGCCCTGGCAATTTGTAAAAAAAGCCGTTTAACCATTATTTAAGGAAAAAGGGTCATTGATATTTTAACACTCCCTACTTATTCCAGTGAACCTTCTATCCTTGCTGACTCAAGCGAGTCGCCTATTCATCGTAGCCGTAGTGCCATCTTACCATACCAGTAACTGCTTGAAGGACATATTGATATTCCTGGTGACGCATAAATAGCGATTCCTAAGCCAATCCAAACCAGATGAGGAATATATGAGATGATGAGGAGTTGGATATTTCATATATTTTCGTCCGTCCTTAGGAGCCCTTCACTAGATTAATTAGAATTAAAATTGTTGTCCCGCTTTTCTATGAATGAGTACAAAGGAAGAACCTTCAGATAGCTAGTTAAACGCAAACCTTTCGACTCTAGTGTTTTACAATGCAAGGCAGAACGCGTAATTACTGATTAGATAATATTTGGTTCCTATGAAACATTCGATCAACGCATAGGTTGTGACATTCACAATATGTTAATTTTAGCTAACTTTGTATTTATTTTTGTAGTTTTCTGATATATTTTGTCTCTTTCATAAATATCATGTTTTTACGATTATGATAGATTTTATTCATTTATGGTAAACTGCCAGTATGTGATTTTAAACTCTTTTTGCAAGTTTTTTCTCTTTTAAAGCATGATTGCCAAATAGAATAACGTATAATATATTTTTTAAACATTAACGACCACTAAAATTTTTGTATTTATTGTCGGAATTCGATATGGACCAGCATGCCATATATTTTTGAATTTTTGTCTTGCTGTCAGAAGATGCAAAATAATGTGTTGACTTTTTTAGGTTGATTAACAATAAGCTTGATGATGAACATGTCTCAATTACATCTTGCATCCTAAGGTACACAACAATCAATAACCGAGAAAACAAAGACATCCATCACTTTTTTAAGATACAAACAAAAGAGTATACGTTTCGTTTCCATTTTGTGCTTGTCAAGATTTAATTTTTTCAGTGTAAGATTTTATTTACCTATTTTTATTTTGCTTATTTTAACCCTCACTGAAGTCACATGATAATAATTTTATATTAATTTCAACTGCAACAGTTCACTGAAACCAACCTTTATCTCTTACATTTTATAGTTTATGTTCTAGTCACAAATCCTCCGATCCGGTTTATTATCCTGCAGCACTTTTATTGTGCGGCTTCAATTGGCTGATGGTTTTAAACACTTTTGATCCTATTTGCTTTCATATTAAGTAGCAAATTGTGCGTTTTTAATGTGTAGACAAAAATGTGTAACTGTGTATTTGCGCACACAAGAAAGAAGACATTTGTAAACAACAAAAATTTGCACATGTGCTTCTTTCATAGCTCCAAAACTACCCATGAATTGTCATATACGTATATTATTATTTAGTTAAAAATTATTTTTGACAACACGCTTGAAGGTTCGTATATTATTTTTATATGATTTTTTTGATTTACTTTCGTGTGAAAGTCGTGCAAATAAAATTTTGATTTCAATAAACCACCCACCTGAACATTAATTTGATCCTTGCAGCCCCTATACTAATTTTTTTATTTTAAATTTGTGCATGTCTCATTTTATTAATTTATATATCACATATCAACATAATTTTGTAAAAAAAAACAAATGGTAATGTATGAAGCAATGATGACGATGACGACAACGATGAGCGTTCTAATGCATTTGATGATGACGTAACCGTTGACACAAGCCTAGCATTTGATGACGGTGACAGTACTCTTCGCCAAGCTCAAGTGCTTCAATTATTCCCTTGATCCATATGCTGAATGCTGACGACTCAAACGCCAATCTCAATCTCGCCCGCCCGCTTCACCGCTCCGGATATTGTTTCAGCACTCAATCTCGTAGAAATATGTAATTCCTAAAACTTAATTATCTACGTCAAGGTGATGGTTTGATTTAGTTTTTGGTCCGCGCATTATTGCATGGTGATTATAGTTTTAAGCTGCTTCTGTATTTCCATTTTATTTATTTATATCTCCTTTGTGCCTTTTTCCGTCATCATTTACAGTTATTTTGTGTCAATTTGTAACATGAGAACTTTTAATAGGTAAGTATCACTGTGCCCCAGTCTCAGCATTTGGTAGTGCCGATAATTCAATGCTTTCCTTTCACTCAAAGACGACTCTACTATTTCCTCAATATTCCTTCTCACCTCCATATCTTTTAATGAATTCATTTAGTGTGCATTACTTTTAATTTATGCATTAATTGTTGCGATACATTCGTACAAGTTTATTGTACTCAGACGCCTTATTTACGCGCGTTTATATATTTACGTATATTCGTACTGCAAAGCATATGCAGCTTTTTTAAAAATACACATGTTTGTAGTGACGACGACATTTTAAAAAATGACCACTTATCTTACGTATTCGTTCGCCAAATCACCAAAATCTACTTTACACACACGTACATTTAAACTATTTTTGACAAAGTACTACATAAGATCAGAGAGTGGAACATTCTACTGAATTATTTTTTGTAGTTATCGTCACCCCTCACACGTCATCATATCATCACTATATACATATATTCGACTCGACATTCTTTACTCTCTTTCGAGGAGTCAGAAAAACTCATAAATTTTTGAGACATAGAAATGATAACTGCTTGAGGAATGCAGAGCAATTCTACCGATTTAATACTGTGATTAAAACTACAGTAGCTGAATGTTCTTATAAATCACTCCTATAATCTGCTTGTCAATATTTGTTAAAATGTGTTCCCTCGTAACTATTTTTTATTTGTAGATTTTTTTGAAATGCGTAATCCTATAAAGAATTTTTGCGACTTGACTGATCGAAATTTTGTAATATATATGCTCAATATATGAACATGAATAATATGTTTTGTTTACAGACCCATGCATGTTCTTGGACAACTTGTGCGTTGTAAGTATTTAATATATCTCGTTTCACCCCTACAAAGGAGAAATAATAATAGAATAGATTTTTTCTGTTTTATAGTAATAGTCTTACCCTTCCTCAACCTTTTCTGTTCTTTTTTTTTCTTATTCATTATAGCTCATTGTGGGACTATCTTTCTTTTCTATTTAGTTCATTTACGACGTCAAAGTACATACCTGTTTCCCCTGAGTTCGCGTTATAAATGATTTACGTAAAACATAGTTTCTTCGCACAAATTCAAGAGATATATACTCCGTAAGTCTACTAATAGTTCTAGAGAAAATAGTTGAGTTGGAAACAAAATGTTTCATTAATTTATTTCAATCTCCTGTCTCATTTTATTAAAAATATTTAGACTAAAGTATTTGGAAGATGTGACCTTTTAGCAGAGACTAAGTATACTCAACTAACTCAATGATAGGACTTACCCATGACTGGGAACTTTTAGTAATAACAGATAAACATTGAATCCACAGTTTGCTCAGTTAATCAACCCTATTTTTGAAGACTAGTTTATTCCATGGATAGATAGAGATGATTGAATGGACTGATGAAATTACTAAAAACACGGTATCGACTCTTGAGCTGATTATGATTGTTTGATGAATGTGCTTGATATGCCTTTTCCAACAATGTAGATTTATTAGCAATTGTCTTTGTATACTTTCCCTGGTCTGTAGTAAATTTCTCAGAACTGTCACGTCTCTTGTATCGTATCGTAAACGGTTTTGTCTTTGTAGAAATCAAAATATTTTATTTCTCTTTTTGCCCTTTTTGCTATCTCTTTTAGAATCGAATTTTACACTTTCAGATCAAAATGCAACTTACTACCTAATTTTTTCTAGCATAATTGAATGTGCAACATGAAACACGAGCCATTTCCCCATTAATGATCCAATAGAACTAAATGTAATAATGCCATAGTGGCTTTCATTTTAGGATGTGTGAGACCTTTCTAAATTGAATGCCTTTTTCTTTCTAAAAAATAGATTTCTTCAAAATATAATAATAATAATAATTCCGGTACATAACTTTTATCAAACAGCATACCCAGGCTATCTATTCATGCGCACAATAATTGAGTGATGTCAGTAAGAAAGTTCAAAACATTTTCCTGGGGTCATTCATTTAGTACGTACGTATGGCAAAAAAAAACGTTGGAGACCACCTTCCCCCATGAAATGCGCTTATACATTGTAGGAAAGGCATTATAGAATAGGCAAAATTTACGCTTCTCGTGCCTATTCATTCCCCTAGTCCTAAAACCTGTTAGGTACTAAATCGATCATCCCGTAAATGAGAGATGAACTATCTGGCTGGAAGATGCTATAAATGAACTACGAAGCGACAATATGTACATGTCTTAAGGGCTTTATATTACAATTGCGACTGTAGGATATTGTTGGGTCATTTGAATACTCACAATCAAAAATTCATACATACAAAAATTTGAAATAGAAGTCGCTTCGCAAACTACTTAAATTTTGTACTTTTCCATTACTTCTTTTTCTTGATTTTCCGGTCACACTTTAATAGGCTTAGTGAAACTGCCCGTTTATTGCGAAATGTGAGGAATGTGTTTAGAAGAACCACTTCAGATCATGTACTCGACATGGAGCTGTCTCGTAAGTACTTTCTCTTTTCACCGAATTCGAAAATCTGAACAATGGATTCCTTTGCTGCGTATGCGTGCGTGAAAATGTTTTATGCGTGTCAATTGTTTTTGGTAAAACCAAAATTAAAATGACGTGATACCTAGAACAACCAAATCAACTCAAATTATTTTTCAGTCTAACTAAGCTCTAGTCTGTGAACAATAAATCCAATGATTTCAGTTATACAGCCTTTTTAATTAAAATTGCTATTTTTTCCTCTTCTAAAATGAATCATTTTTCTACTTTTCTTTGTGTTTGTGTTCTTCTGTTTATATGTTTATTTCTTTTAACTATGTATCTTATTTTTGTTTAACAATTTACCCCTCCCCCCACAAACAATTGTATATATCCTGTACACGAATGAGCAATTCTGACAAAATCTTCGATTAATTTTCAGATGGTTACGCCTTTTCCCAGGAAGAGCACGGCGCAGTTACACAGTCACAACTGATACGCTCATACGACACGACAATCCCCAAACCGGAAGGGATGTAACCCACGGAAAAATTATCCTTGTATTTTACATGACTATCAGAGACAAAAACTCTTCACCGTCATCTCTCGTTCCTGCAAATTCAAATCTCACGATCAGTTTTATTCTCAGATGTGAGTGGCAAAAATCCCATCTCTATGTATTCAACCGCATCTTTATTCATTCATTCTGCAAATGCAGTCTGCAAAGCTACCATATTTCCATTAATACATAATTTATTTAATCGATATGTCTAAAAATGAAATATATTTTTTATGAAACATCTTAACGCGTATCTTCGTACACTGGTACAAGTCTTTATCTATATTAGACCAGTTTCCGTGCCATTTTGTTTGAACTTAAGAATTTCTCAGTCGCTTATAAACCACTTATTTAAAAATTACACTGGCGTTTTAGCATAAACAAGGATTTTGTGTTAGGTCGAGAGAGTCCCAAAATGATTTGTAAAATACTTTGAATGAAATAGTGGTGAAATTCCAGATCAGAGATGATTTCAAGCTTCGGGAATTAACAGTTAATACGGCTAGTAAAAGTTTGTGCATAATTGTAGTTATAAGTAATCCTAGCAATAGAAGATGCTCTTGCTACTTATGTTACTCACAAGTCAGCAAATGAATGACGTACTTATTATTTCCCCGAAATATTTCATACAAAACATTTTAAAATGTTCGTGTTTCTTAGCTTTGGTAATTTTGCTGAACACTTTTAACTCTCAACTTTCGAATAAGTGATTTGTCAAACGTTTTACGATGGTATTTCTAAAATGAATGACTCAAGTACAACTTTTCATAATTGTCGTAACTAAATTGTATTCCAAAGTGGATGAAAAAATATTTAGATGATCAATTTTAAATCATTAAAGTATTTAATTATGTATATCGTCATCGTTGTTTCAAAAGTAGTTACTACTCTTGGATTTAGAATGACTGTTAAAACTGACGATGAGAAACCAAATTTTTTAAATCCAAAGTCAGGAAACGTTTTAACCTGGTGTTTTCAGCCTTTATTATCCGTGCCGTAAAAACTAAAATCACAAGCAAAATGATATGTTGTTAGTTTAAATCCATATACTTACGGCGATGATTTCTTCGTCTCGTCTTTATCTCTTGTTGATTATTGTGTAAGGGAATTAGTTGGTGTTGGTATCTCTATACTTACTGCGTACGTATATGACTGATTTCATTGCCTATATAACATTATATTTGAAGGATTTTATTGTAATTAGTTTGATTTGTTAAGGTCAACGCTATTAAACATAAACAATAATGAAGTAGTCATCATGTAAATTTTCCATAAAACTTATTCTTTTCTGAATGTTGCATAATTGTTGCCAAAGGATCATGTGCAATGTAAAAGTAATGTATGCATCCATGTGTTCCTGTTGCTATTTGAAAGTATTTTCTAAGATAAAAGCTTTTTACAAAGTTAAATTCTATGAGCCAGGCTTCCGATATATATATTTCTCAGAAGTTTTCATATCAATTAAGAATCAGTTCCTGTTCATGTGTTAAATTATAAAATATGCTATTACATAATATACTTATTCCATCTTCCTAATGCGAAGTGAAGTAGTGGTTGCTACTTAACCATAATGTTATCTTCATTATCTTCGATGTTTTACTAATAACGTGCCTGTTACTAAAAGAACGAGTCATTGAGCCGAGGACTACATAACTAGTAAAAAGCTTAAGTGTTGCTAACTACTTAACTGTGACAAAGCATTTTGGTCCCTGTCTCGCTACGCAATAATGAAATCTTAAACTTGTGGTTTAATCTAAATAATATTAATTAATTTTTGTTGTTAATCTACTAAAGGGTTCTCGTTTTTAATTACAAACATTGTACAATTCTATAAAAAAAATGTTTAGTAGAAAAAAATTTGATAGGTGTTGCCGTCATAATAATAGTTTCATGTTAAATAGTGGTTGAAAACATTTACATGCGGAGTAAATTTAAAGAAACATCAATTTCATGAGGTGATAATATCGACATTTGTATACATATTTTATAAAACATCTCTCTCAGAGCTTTGTTGAGTGAAAATTATACTAGAACTTATGATAAGATCTACCGAAGATGATAAATATGGATATTAGATATATGTACTTGATTATAACTTTAAACGACGATCTTTGACAAGAGGAAATAAATAGAAATGGTTATATGTGTTTTCATTCTGAGCAGTTTAAGTCTTTACTACGCTCATCAAAATAGTTGCATTCATCCAGTACGAACATTCATATTAATATTGTATTCTCATCATCATCTCATGGAACTTTACTTACAAAGCTTTCATTGTGCATTTAATTATTCTACTGAAATCTAGTTTTGCTCAAAATATTAATGAATACAGTAATTGAAACAATAAATGCTGGTGAAATTCATATCTGTATAGAATAGTGTACA
Source organism: Seira musarum (assembly GCA_027743895.1). NCBI lineage: Eukaryota > Metazoa > Arthropoda > Collembola > Entomobryomorpha > Entomobryidae > Seira > Seira musarum. The sequence continues at coordinate 14,870 of JAHZMX010006377.1, read as the reverse complement.
AATGAAGAGAGGTACATCAAGGCGTCTCTCCGTCATGAGGGGAATCAAGTACTTGTTGCAACTCTGAAAGCGCCGGTGTGGATCCTTGCATTTCTCTCACGCTTGATGTTGCTGAATTATTTTGGGTTCTGGTGCTTCTCTGAATGTTTTCCACAATCGATTTCAAGGATGCCAGACTGTCTCTTTTGGGATCACCATTTTCATCGGCCTCTACAAAACAAATAATCCAGTTATATATAAATTAATGAATATTAACTAGAAAACTGAAATGACAAAAATTGTAGGTCATGCATGAGAAACGAAAAAAATGTCGTTTCCTTAGAGAACATGCTAAGCGAGGAGCGTTGCACATCGCCCAAGTACTGGAACCACGCATACTATGTATTAAGCCAAGTCATTTCTTCTGAAATATCTGAGAGCATTACGTATTTAAAATTCGCTGGAGTCTTTCAAATTTTAGAGTTTTTGCCTCACTGTTCTATTAATGAAGAATTTTCTGCGAATTTTTATTTAGGACACTCAGGTACATAAATATTGAATTTCATTTTAATTATTCCGTTTCAGTACATTCTGTTATTTTTAGTGCTCGCGGTGTAGATCAACCTGTGGATGAGTAAGATTTCTTCATTAGAAACAGCACAGTAAAAAACAAAACTGCTAATTTACTGCTATTCGCAAACCTCAACTAAGGCATGAGACATCTGTCAATCAAATACAAGTTTGGCGTATACGAGAAAAGTAGCTACCACATTTGCATTACTCAAGTTGAATGTTGAGGTAAAAAATGAGAACGTTTGCATTTCGGGCATACCTTCAGCATTGAGAAAACAACCGACGTGTCAACATTCTAATACAAGCCCATTCTTAAAAATCGGCTTGAGACACAAGCCTTGAGTAAGGAGTTTCTAGGAAACTAATCACATTGTCTTTTTTTACAAATTACGCATTCTTCAACACGTAATTAGATTAAACAAGGGTAAAACAAATAAAACGGTTCTCTCTTTTGGTGAATCCCTCCGTAATGGAAGCAAGAGGCAACGCGGGTGTTCTGTGGTAAAATAGGGGAAAAGATACTGACTGATTGGCTGAGTGACAACCTGTCGAGAATGTGGAATGTCGCTTCAAATTTCAATTACATTTTGCTCGAACCGTCTCTATTACAGTACAATTTCTATCTTTCTACTATATCGTGCAGTAAATATTTTGATACATGCCTTGTATTGGAATCACAATTTATTTTGACGGAGTGCAACGTCTTACATTTTTTTAAACAGTATCAGATTACCATGCCCATTTACATTTACTATAAAAGTTATACGTGGATGTTCATGTTGAGCTTGTCCCGAGAAAAAACAGCGTTATGGCTGAATCCAGTTGGAATAATGAATGACTCATTCATCATGACACGCAGCATTGAAATCTGACATTCGCAATAGTCAGTTAAAAGACTACGATAATTTCTGTGAGAGTCGGAAAATATATGGGGCAATTGGAAGCTGGTTGCTCAAATTAAGTGCAGAATTAAGTGATGCATAAAAAGGAGGAAAAGGATGAATGGGCAAGGAGTCTAACTGCACCTGATTTTCTCTAAAAACTGCCCACGATCACTTCATCTATATATCCATTTGGATTAATATAAGTGGATATTATTTTTTAGGGCATAATGATACGAAAGCCAGATGTGAAGCAATTTTTTCCCATAATAAATTCCATTTTCGAGCTAATTTTGAAAAACAAATGTGGTTGCGGCGTGGGTGGTTTTGTCATAATTTTCAGGCATCCTGCACCTACGTAATAGTTGGTTCGGTTGTGTCCCTGCGGAACTTTGTCAAGATGAGCAGAGATACTACTGCACATAATATTAACTATTTCGTCATTCTCACGAGTAATACGAAAACAAAATATTTCTTTGACTTTTCTCCAAATCGAATCAGAATGACAAACTGTGGCACACACCATAAACCGAGAAAACGATCTTTCTTGTCACCATTAAAACAGGCAGGCACATTAAAAGTAAAATCTCGTGTGATGTCGGATCATTTCTTACACTCACATGAAGTATATTATGCAACGTGACGTTCTGCTCTGCGAAACAGAGTAACCATTTGTTTTCATTCCAGTAGCTATTTCCTCTCCTTAACCTCGATTCTCTGGTATTTTGTATTATTTACAGAGAATATACATATCGCTTAAATTCCAAACGTTTCAAAAAAGTATACAGGAATGTTCGAAACCTAAAATCAAAATCGGGAGCTTCCATCAAAAGATATTCCTGATTATGATTATCAATTAGATTTTGACTTTAAAACGAGATACAATAGGTTCATATTGGATAATTTACAAGAAAGATGACTTTATTGTTGCGTAGTTCCATGTTGTATAGTAATCGAGAAAACATTGCGTCATGTCATGCATATATTATGTCCGTAACTGTTTCAAATTTCTGAGCTAGTTTACCCCACATACACAAAGATGTAAAATAAAGGAGTATTTGCGTCAAAAGAAGTCAAGACAATACAACTCTTTTTTCCATGGCGAGCAAACAGAAACTTTGGACGACAACTAAATAAGTTAGATGGTGTACAAGAAGGTATGCCATGGACATTCTTTTGTTCGTGTTTGTCAATCCCAATTCTAAAAGAAGATCAAGAAGAGCTCGAAGATTAATTGCGAATGTTTCTTTAAAATACGTGGAGAAAGAGGATCTTGTTTTCGAATAGATTAGGGATGTCAAATTTAATTTTACTTAGCAATAATATCACTCCTTCCCATTCTCTCTTCAGGGTAGTGCTCGCTATTCTTTGAACGCATGTTTTACATTATTATTAGTTTCACCTCCCAGTTGATTACATTAGTAATCAAGAGAGCATAAAATTACCAAGCATGCCAAATTTAAGATCACATCACTTTTCTTTATTCTTCTTCTTTACTTTATCGTAGCTTTGTTTTCTCGGTTTCCTGCTGTTCTGTGCACAGCATTGATACCAGGAAAATGCAAAGCAATAAAATGAAGGTGTTCAGAATAAAAATATATTTACCACCCGTTAGACACGAAATCCGCTCCTTCCTTTGAGAAAATTCCTTGCATTTTTTCTATTAATAATTAACTTACAATGGATTTTTATGTAGCTCTTGTGCTTTGTTTTCCAAACTTTCGGGCGAAGTTTCTTTCCTTTGACTTTAAATTATAAAGTTGATGATGGAATTCTGTCTCACCTGTCGTTTCAAATAAATTTTGGCTCGAAGTATTAAAACAATAAATATAAAGTCCCATCTAAGTAACTAATTTCGATGTGCATCAAATGGATTGTGATGTGTTTAGCAGATATTGGACATTATTTTCTAAGGCATAACTCAAAAAACCCGATGAAGAAGTGAGCTTCTTCAACTGGGAAGGCGTAACATGGCATAACATTATCATGGGTGATTGCTGAAAAGTAAGTATCGCGTATCGGATGAGTGTCAATATAATGACTTGGTAATAATGAATAAACAAAATCCAAGCTACGCGAGAAAAAGGATACGTGGCCACAGTGATGCGAAGTTGTTCATAAAAACAGAAGCGCACTTCAGAGCTCTCCTCCTCTTATTTCATTCATTCCCCCTGTTCATCTGGAAGTAATGTAATACAACATTGAGGGCATTTAATTTGTCTGCTTTTGACTCCACTTTGAGATGGCATAAGCACATTACAGATAAATACCCGTGGTCTCCCTCACCCTTCACTAGAGTTTCAAGAGAATTTAAGAGGATCATTCATTAACTTTTTCATCATCTTCATGAGTACACTGATTATGAGGGCGAGTGAGAAGGTGTTGAGAAGGTCGGTGGTGGGCTTTCAAGTAAAATTTGAGAGAAAAACGTTCAAAGAGGATTTCTAATCTTCTGGATAATACCCGACTGCAGTATTTTCCTTGTTTTTTTGTTGTTATTTCTCTTGCTCTCAATTGCAAACACACACTCAAGCACGTTTTCATTCCAATAAAGCTCTCATTTGTGAAGAAAAACTTTTTGACGTACTTACCGTTACTTATTGGCGTGAATGGGGATGAGCTTTGAGAGCCTAAGTGCGAAAGCCGGTCATGAAAGTACGCGGATGATGCCGAATTCTGTTGAAACAAAAAATAGGGGTTAAAATGTAGATTTCAAATAAAAAATCAAAATCTCACATTTTCCTCTAAAAACTGAAAAAAAATTTAAAACTATAATGATTTTTTTTATTTCTAAAACTTCTTTTAAATTTTATTATGTATACTCCATTATGTTTGATGCAATTGAGTTGCTTACAGCTCCAAGTTCAATTGGTCAGGGTTAGGGTGCTTTTACTTTATATAACTGGTCACGTTTTAGAGTTCCCTACTTGGGTGCCAGAACAAAAAAGTCACAAAACGAAATTCGAAACGACCACCAAAATCCCTTCTCCTTAGCAGTTAATCCATCAATATGCAATGAAGGGTTCTTTTTGATGAAGTACTCTATCTTGCATTGACGTGTTTAATTTCAACCGTCCGACTTTTAAAGATTTAAACTACCTACTTTTTTACAGCTTATCAACTGCAGCATTCGATGAAAACATCGTCATCGTCAACATATGCATTTTTTTCTAAAATAGTTTTTCTCAGTAAACAAAATTTCACGCTGTAAAGGGAAACATCGTGAAAGAGAAATGATGCTGTCATAAAGCCAAGTATGAGGATATTATTAGTCTGGAATGAGATTAACAATGACAATGACATATTTTCTGCTAAACTCAAGTTTTCTCCTGAAAATCACGTACACACACCAGCAAAAACGCAGAAATGATAGCAAGTAATAACTTTATTTTGTACTGTAGTTTGTTAAATATGAAATGATATTTTTATGCAAATTTTAAAAATTTTGTAAATGAAACTCTCCTTCTTTAACGCAGTAACCGTGATTTGTAAGAACTGGTACAGAAGGAATAAATTCTCTACGATTATGTATTCCAACAATAAGAAATCTCTGAAGTTTGAGAACAATAAATTATTTTTCAAGATTGTGTATCCTCATTATTTAAAGCACTTATTTTTAACTTGGATTAAAATTTGGGTCCTTTGAAACGTATGCGATAATCGCTGTTCGCATATGACGACAGCCAGCCCAGCCCTTGTTGAGTGCTTGTAGCATAGTGCGGAAAAGATTGATACAAAAAAGTTTAACTAACATTTAACTTATTTTCTGTAAAAGTCTGTTTCCCACTCCTTTTTAATCCCCGTAGATTTGAGGAAAAGTCAAAGCAAAAATGAGTCTGACAGAGTGGAACAAATCGGTCTCAGTCACTCAAGGAGAGAAGCAGCAGCCAAGGCATACATGTATTTTATAAGCAAGGTTTGAAATATATTTGAACTTAACGGCTTCATTACGTTGCTTTTTAAATATTCTCTTCAACTATTCTTGTTTTGACTTTTGCATCCGGGTATTACATTTTACCTTCTTTTCTTCAAAAAAATTAACATGTCAACTCTAAAGACGCTAAAAGATGTCTTCATGAAGAATTGTCTTCATGTTCATCTCCGCAACAACTTGAAATGTGAATGGGGAAGAGCAAACAGCCGTAATTCAACTTTAAACGGTGGAGTTTTATGTACTACTACTTATGATTCCCATTTTTATCTAGCAATTTAATGGTTAACCATAGTTCTGTTATGGCTTAGAACATTCAAAATACAAAGACAAATCCAACATTTGAGCAATTTGCCTTTTTATTTAAGGATTACCTGTAATAGATTACCTCCTTCCGAGTTCTTTTCCTTTCTTAAATGTCTCAATTAGAAAGGAAATTGAGCGTGTCAACCATTTCATTTACAGCTGCTTTCTTAAAAACAAAAAGTCTCACGTTGCCCCAACAATGTATTTTAAAGTTTTTTTTACAATATTGCTCCGTAACAGATAAGGAAACGGTTCATGTGAAGTCTGTAAATGGAAGTTAAACGGCCGTTAAATTCAAAACCTTGTGGGGAGAATAGGAGGAACCAATTATATTACGGTCATAATGCCACACTTTTTTGTCATTTTATGAGGCCATAATTATGAATGTACTTCCTTCTGAGCAAACTCATCCCCAAATAAAGGGTCTAAAAATTGTCATTCTAAATTTTAAACTTGCAATTTGAAAGAGAAAGAACCCAGATTTGGACGATTTCAATGAAGTATTTATTGTTTGTCTGCAGAAAATTATGTTGACTGAAGGAAAGCTAAACGTTTCACAATATATGTCGATGCTCAAGTATTGTGCTACCCTTTTTTTCTCTGATTTTAAAAGCAGATTTAACGGCCTTCCTTATGCTTTCCGTAAAAATGAAGGCATTCCCAAGGGAAGTTTTTATCCCCATCAAATCAAGACCAAAAGAACAAATCTTTGGTGTAATAACTATTTAGTACAATAAGGATTCGAGTGTTCCATAAGTGTAACAAAACAACTGCGCAAAAATGAGTGCGGTGACGTTGTTGATCTCATAAATGTTTACCATATCATATTCCATTCCCCACAAGAAAATTACAAAATTTGAAACGACAGTTTCTGGCACGTTTCATACCAACAAAATGAACAGTTTATGTATGGTAAAAATCCAATAATCCACGAAAGAAATAGAGACGTGTTCTACGCCAACATCTGATGATGGTTGTTTATAGCTCCTACACTAACGACAAAAATGACCCAGGAAAGTACATATAAAGAGAGCCCTTGGGACAGAATGAAACAAATCGTCAAGATGTTTAATTGCTTCCCATAAAACGGCATAATGAAATTTTTAGGATGTAGTACGTAACTCTTACGCTAACCAAACCTCAATAATAATATAATCACTGATATTCTTTACTTACTTCTTATGGAATTTTTATTACTAATAAAAGAATTCAAAGGGTCGCAATATTCCCTTTAATTTGCTAGAAATGACTTTCCCGTGACTCATATACACTAAAATCAGTAATGAATGGCGTAGGTCCTGGAGAAAGTGCTGAAAAATATGTACGATTGTTTCGGACCATGAATATGTCATCTCGTAACAAAAGTTGCTGATCCATTAGCCGTTTCCTATTTTCTTGCGTCAGTTAAAAAAAATATTATTGCCAGCACCTACATACTACATAAAATATTTGTCCACTCTTGATATTACCACGTATGTATTTAAATGTATTTCAAAAAAAGAAAATCATAAATTTCACTAATGTTCATAGAGGTAATAATGATAACACATATTATTGATGCACAATGAGTTATTATGTCTTCTCCTGGGAGATGAATCTGTGTGCACAATCGCTACATGTGTTGAACATACCGACTTTTAAAATCTTTTTCCGAGAGTATTTTTATCCAAGAGTATTAACTCGCACATGCATGCAAACACAGGATTTAACTTCTCTTTTCCGACGCAACATCTGATATCAGATCTTTATTAATACACACATCAAAAACGTTTGAAACACTCGGTCCACCTCTTTTTTTGCCGCAAGTCGCAATACTAATTAACTTTACACCCTTTGTACCTGTGATGTTTCTGTGTAGCACTAACATGTTATAAAATAAGAAATTATAAGATTTTGTTTTTGAAGGTAATTAAGTAGAAGTTCCCCTGCATAATTTGTAAAGAAATGAAGAAATATGAATTTTTATCTCGAGCGGAAATAATGAAAGAAAGAGCTAAGTCCGTTTGTACAACGCCGCAACTTGCCAAAAATGAAAATCTGTTCTCACACCCACAAATTATTAAGTTTAAATAGGTATGTATGTACATCTTTGCAATTCATATTGTACTTCTCAAAATAGATTTTAAGTGTATAATCAAATATTTAAAAAAATGTTGATGTGACGTACAGTATTTTTTATTAAAAAAATTATGCGGTTTGACTTTACCATAGAAGCATCATTATTAGCAAAGAGGAGGGATAGGATTTTGCCCAACTTATATTTTGGATCTAATCCACCACGAGAGGAGAAATTACTTCATCGTTATATTTCTTACGTATTTTATCTTGGTTTTAGAACTTTTAGAACATTACATGTTTTTTTTTTGCACTAGCTAAACCCATATTTTAGGTAGTGAAAAATGGACTGATTGTGGATGAAGAGAGGAATATAAGGAAATCGTTGTTCCATCCGTAGACATTGAGGTTCATCCTTTTCTAATTTGGTTCTTGGGCACAAGACCAGAGCTGAAAATGTCACAAGACAAAAACAAAAAGGGCTCTTTGTTTTTTTTACATGGTACACTTTCCTTAAGAATTGCAGGTAACCTTTCATATTTATGCTAGTCAGTCAGACGTAAGTCACAATCACGTGGAGCAGCGATATTACGTTACATCAGAACTTTTGTGATTATGCACACTCCTCCACATTGCATGGTCTCATTCTGAGGAACCTCTTTGAGTCTTTGATTAAAAAAACGGCGTTGGAAGTACACGCGATCACTATTTCCCAACATTTCATGAGTATGGAACAACAATGAAAAACTCTTGGATTTGACTTATAGAGATTCATCAAACGGATTTTTCTCGGATGAAGGGAAATGATATTACATTGCATAAGGAATCTCTACTCATCCGGATGTTTTATGCATCCGACGAAATCAACTCCGCCGTAGATTTTACTTTTGCATGTTGAATGAAGGGGAAATAAAAATCATGTCGGATCATCTTGGAAGAAGGAGATAAGAAACGCTGATGTTTCGCTTGAGATTACGTACGTACACATTTTAAACATGATATGGTGCCATTCATTCTCATTATGTATTACCTACATTACGCATAATCTTATATGTCTCGTTCCGTACTTATTGCATGTGGAGAACGAACTGATAACGGTAATAAAAGCTGAGGGGAAAAATTAAAAGTGGATCATTTTTCCGGAGTTGCATCGCTACCAATTCCCGTTTTTTATGAGTGACTGGCAAGTGAACTGAACAGAAAAAAAAGTATGTATCTTTTGAAATAAATCAAAAATCTTATGATAAGAATGCTTCATTTATTATTTTTATACTGGCAAGCTTAAAAAGTCTTTAAGAGGGAAGGGATAGATGCGATACATGAGTAAATAGTTTTTATGACATGCATAAAAACATTCCTCTCTCGCGAAAGGTTTTCTTGGCGGTTGCAATGGTTGGTGAAACAAGTGGAAAGATTAAGGTTCGTGCTGATCATATCGCAGTGAAAACGAAGATGACATACCTACCTTATATGCATGATGACGGCATTTACATATTATACAAGTTTACATCTATCTTGGTGAAAATGCAAAAAAAATTCTACAGGGGAATAATGTAGGCGACCTCCTTAAAAATTGCTTAGCTTCTGTACCGCAGTTCATTATCATACTTATTAACTTCGTTTATGATCACGTAAAATTGTTCAAAGGTCGTCTAGGAGCTTTCCATCCATGCAAAAATTATAAATAAAATGATAAAGTGGAGAAAGGGTTTCACTCACCAGTAGAATGGAATTGGGGTTCTTTGAAGAGTTCAAAATGGAATTTGAAGGATCTCTTAAGTAGTCTCGGTGGTGGTGATGCGAAGACGATCCAATGCCTTGGTGAACGGACGAACTAGAACCGGAGGATGAGGAACCATGCAGCATTTCTTCAAGTTGCTCAATGTACTCAATTGCACTTCTCAGAATTTCGACTTTTGGAAGACGTTGTTCTCTATTAGAACATGTGCGCTGCTTTAATTTCTCAAAGGCTTCGTTTACCTTTAAATATAACATAACCCAATGGTACGTTAGTGGAATCTTATCCTTCGGGATTTTCAAAGCAAAATGTAGGGGCTTAGAATGTGTCTGTGAGTTTGTCAAAACAAAACAAATTCCGGCAAAGCAGTTTGTTAGAGCAGACCTCTGCTACATGCACTTCTGTTAAAAACATAACTTCATCAAGCGCATTCCAATAAATGTTAACCTTTCAAACCTTTGCTTCACTCTGTATCGGAAAACAAAGTTTATATTGAAGGGTTTGAAATTCTGTCCGCACGAATTAATAAAAACTTTTATATCTAGTCGCGAAACGCAATAATTAGTTGTTATGGAAGTTGTTTCGCTAATATTTGTTGTAAATGTTACACGTTCGTAAAAGTTTTGTTGACGGATATTTCCAAATCTCTTTTTTCTTCATTTCACCTGTCCAGACACGGTTCATGGATGGAGAATTAAAATACAAATAAAAGAATGAATTCTCTACCCTCAAATAAGAAAATGTACGAAATGGCCTCAAATATAGGATTTTAGTAGTAAATTATACGGTGATTAACGTTGAAGGCGCACTTGAATCTCGAAAAAAAGGAGAATATTTTTTTTCTTCCTTCCCCCTCTTACGCCAGTTTCACCGTGAGCATAACTCATGAATCCTGATGAACGAGAGGAACTTGCGCCTTCAGAAATCAAAGCCACATTTTTACTCTCCAATCTTCGTGTTCCTTTAGGAAATTTGACATTTACCTATTCATTTACAATTTACCTAAAGCATATTTCACATGTTTAGGGAGAGACAGCATAAAATGCGGTGTTTCATTTGCGTCAAAGTGAACAGTCAAAAACTACGAATAAAATTAAAGTGGCACTTTGGCTCAACAACTATTTTTACACGGATTTGCCACTGCTCTTCTTTCTACTATTAGTATATCGTCATTCATTATAACCGATACATTTGAGAATGTGATTTCCCCCGTGAAACTTCTACTTTTCTACTACTACAACTACTTCTTCCACCACTACTCTAACTGCATTACTTTTAACCGATTCAAAAAACGAAAAACCCTAAACAACATGATATTTCACTATAAATATTTTAGGTTAAATTTTGTTGTAAGCACTCATAAATTGCCTTTCAGAGACCCACAAAAACATACTGAAGACGAGATCTCATTCCATAGGAAAAGATGTTTCTTTTTATTGCTCCTTTTCTTCCTTCGAGCTGGTTGTTGTTCTAATGTCGTTGTGAGCAAAAGGACAGATAGAAATTGAAAGAAAGGGGATGTAAAAAAAATCAGTGTTTGAGTAATAATACCTTCTCACTTAATTTGATGCTCTTAACAGTTTGTATATGTATGCTCCTCGTGAGTATAATAGCAATAGGTAATGTTCATTTTTTTTTTCGTTAACAAGCACGCACACAAAACAAACGAATACGCGTCACATCTCAGAAAGATATTTACATTTATTTTGCGTGCAAAACAATCAGACGTGAACAAATGAAGCGAAATTAAAAATTGCGCCATCAAAATAAAATTTATTTGTATGGCTTGATTAATTAATCACTTTCGTCTTATGGAACAACAAAAAGTATCAGGATTAAGTGGAGATGTAGGCAGAGACAGTCAAGCATTAGTGTTTGACAAAAAGCAATGTTGTAGTAAAAAAGAGAATGGATTACTTTTCGCAAGCGTCTTCTTTCTCGGAGCGTTGCTTGTTTGCGCCTGTCAACAGCCACTGTTTTCTTTTTGCACGCTTTACATGCCCACAATAAGCATTTTCTTTGAGAGTTGGAGTGAGAGTTGCCGTTACTTTCGTTTCCCAGACCACCACCACCATTCGAAGTTATTGTGGAGCCTCCATTCGCGCTTAGTATTCCCGATGAAGGCGACGGGGCCAAAACGTGAGGAACGTGATCATCTCCCGCACTACTGCTGTCTCCTGAAAGAGAATCGTCATCCTCGTCCTGACAACCACAACACATGAATTAATCAAATTAAGGTTCCACAGAAATTTTTTTCCTTGTTAATTCACTATTTCGAAGAACGTCAAGTATACTTCTCCGATATTCAGAATTTCGGGACGAATACAGGAATTGTTTTTCTTTTCAATAAATTATCCCAAGTAGGATCGGTGCAGAATGAATATTTATTCCTGTGCACATGAAGATTTTTCTTCTTACTCCTTATTTCCAGTTATAAAAAGCTCTAATGAAATCAATCAATGGAATGCATAATGCATTATGGTCTTTCATTTTTGCCAAATTTAAGTTAAACCCTGATTAACAGGAAGGGTAGTGCTTTGAAATAAATAGAAAAAAAAAATTTAATAACGTCACACTCCATTTGTTGTGGTTGTTGCGAATATCACATTCAAAGGAGCACGGCGAATTTTACTAGATTGATTTTTGTTTGAAACAATCGTTTTCTTCCCTGGGTTTTATTGCAAGACTTATCGTTAGTTAGTTTTTACTGCTTTTAAAAATGTTGCAATTTTGCCGGTGCGAATTTATGACTTCTATTATTACCCAGCATCTCCCTTTCCACTGGTTTTTGAGTACTGTTAATGCTACAATGTTTTAGTACTAACGAGAAAGACCCTTGAAGTAAAGAATTTGCATGTAGTTTACCATGACGAATTCAAAATTTTATTGTGTAAATTAAGTGCTTTGACCACCGAAATGCAGATTACATGGTACAGATACCTCATGCGACCACCGCAATTATGACACGTGCACATGTTTAGATTAGTCATGTCAAGTAGAATTTTTTTTACTAAAGATTTATTATGATTGGATTTAAACACGATTATTTGCCATTGAACTTCATTCACTACGAGCTGCATTGCAATTTCATCACACCAGAAAAGGTTTAATTACTAAAGATAAATATGTACCATTGCAGTGGATATGTATTATGATCATGAGGCCAAAAATATACATTGAGCTCCCATAATGTCTACAACTACGAAAATGTATGCACTTTGGAACAAGTGACTTTCCTTTACACACACCACTTTGAAAAAGAAACACAAATTTTCTATTTCAAGCAAGCATATTCTGAATTTTTTAAAATCTAATGTGGTTGATGGCTTTACCTCGGACTTAAAAGTTGAATGGGGCAATTCAATCCTGTTCAGATCCGGTTTGATATCATTTGTCTCCGTGAATGACATGGCGGACGATGATCCTGACCCTGTTCCACCGCTGTCTTCTGTTGAGCAATCTTCCTGTTGGTACTGTTGTCGATAGCAGGGTAGGTTATGGTGAATGTTTGTATTGAGATGATTTGGAAAATTGTTGCGATTATTATTGTCTTCATTTTTTGCATTCGTCCCAATATATTTTGTAAGGGACATACCACCCTGCAGGGCTCCAGCAGATATTGAGACAGGTCTGAATGAACCATGTTCATGGCCTCCACTTCGCACTGATGCTGAGCGATTGTCATTGTTCACAAGAACATTGGAACAACTGTTGCTTTGTATCACCACATCATTTGACGTTACTATAGGGTTTTTTATATTAGACATGCACAAATTAGATGAAGATGCACTAGAAAATTCAATTTTCCTCGAGTTATCATTCGTACCACATCCTGACAGAATTAGTTCATTTCCTCCTGGTGGAAAAGAGCGACTTTCACTTTGGGGGTGGGTATGGTGATGATGGTGATAGGTCGCATGAATATGGTGATTTGAAGACCCAAGATTGTTGTTTTGATGCAACGGATTGCCTAGGTTGTAGTTGTAAGTATTACTACGAACACCAAAACTTGAATTATTCTCATTATTGCTATTCATTAAGTTATTTCCGTAGACTTGTTGCTGATTGTGGAGGGGTAGCGAGGATCTGCCGAACATTGATGCGTTCGAAATATTGGACTGCTGAATATTATGGGGTTGGTGCTGTTGAGGCGAGGAAACTGTCGAATTTTGCGTCATTGTGACTTGAGAGTTTGGAGGATTTCTTGGTAAGTTTGTGTTTAGTTGCATTATTCCTTCACTAAATAAGATCGTGGTTAAAAAATTCGGGATAATTGCTCTGTGCAGATTTGGGGCAAATTGAGACAACTCTGATGGACTCCATCTTGATTTTTTATATAATATTAGATGTGTTTGAGGAAATGATCACAGCTTAAAGTAATAGTAATAACAATAGGAAAAAAATTGGTTGCACCGATAACTGGTAACTAAAACAAACGGTTAATTTAAAAAAACTGACTCAATAGTGAGCTCACTACGGCGGTGGAAAACATTGCTCTTCGCTCCGCGGCACAACCACGACAGTTTTCTTGCAAGAGTACGACGAGAATGGCAGCTGCGTTTGACGGAACTAAACTCACACATGCCCTCGACTTTCCTTTAATAATCGGGGAAGAGAAACGACACTATTTTTAAATGGTCTAGTCGTATAGAGGTATATAACATAACGTATCGTTTTCCTTTAAGAACTTTGCCAAAGATTATATTTGTTCTAGATGTAAAAGGCATTACGAAAGCACGTACGTATTTATTTCTACAAAATTGCAAATTTCCATTATGATTTCTGTAAGAAAGTATAAGTTGTAACAGTAAGAGTGATATTTTACAATTACAGACAGATCAAATGAAAAGAAATTCAAATGTTGTTTCTGAAAAAAAATACCTGAAATGTGTGATTTTTTTTGTTTTTGAATTGAACTTGTGGCTTTTAGATGTATAAGTAGTTTATTCGAAAGCCCTGAAAACCTCAACAAAACTGATACTTACCATTAGCAAATTTAAATTTATTTTTAATACAATTTTCCCCCATAGTATGACAATATTACAACCATAAACGGAAGAAGAAGACTGTTGATTTTTTTTTCAATGTAAGTTATAAATAGTGATTTGCGATGCGATGTCTCATTCGAAAGGTCTCTTAAAACTCTTTTCTTACATTTAAGTATGCTCAAATGATATTCTCATGAAAGAATCCATAAGTGAAAAAGGCATAGAACTCATGGAACTTGAGAGACATTAATTGTAATGAGACAATAAAAACAGTAATCTGAGAACAACTCGCTCGTCTTTAATCATTTATCAGCGACGTCGCTATACCTGTTAACAGGACTATTTTGTCAAGTCTTAACCCAAATGACCATGCACCGAAAGAGTTCTGGTTAATTCAGAGCCCAAAATTCTTCTTTGGT
>JAHZMX010006376.1:0-27602 GCA_027743895.1 Seira musarum | reverse complement strand
AAGATCTGAAACTTGTGAAGGTTAAGTTTTGTGTCCACTGTGTCCAACAGCGTAACGCAAGAATAATGGTTTTCAATTAAAAAAACAAGGCAGACTGATGACAAGATTTTGGCAGTCTGGGCACCATTTATCAGAAATTTGGGTAGTTTAGTTAAAAAAAACCTGGTAAAATATTTGTACGTAGAGAGTATGGTTTAAGAGGTCGTATTCTCTGATTTATACAAAAAATCCGTTTATACAAAAAAAATCGTGTATATAAAAAAGGTGTATGTAAAAAGTCCAGGTATGTAAATAAATATTTATGTGAATAAGTTTATGCGAAAAAAGTTTATATAAATGTTCCGTACACCGTTCAAAATGTCAAGGAGAAAAATGTGGAGATCATGCGAGGTTATTAGACCCTTTGCGTTTTTCTTTAGGTTTTAGCCCGACGGTAGGTCCCTTTAAACCATTTTGGGAGAATGAAGCACATAAACGGAAGTCTGTCCTCAAGTCGACCTTGTATCGCGCCGGGCTCCTTAACAGAGCCCAAACGAACACTGTGGTCACTCACCAGAATAATAATTGTGTGCTCCAAATTTTGAAGACTGATCTTTGAAAAGTGTGGCAAAGAAATTATTTGAAAGAGAGATAGCAAATAAAAAGTTTTTGTCTCAATTTTTCACATGATGAACTTTATAAGGATTTAAGATGATATGATGCTATCAAGTCCTGCAGGCTGTCATAGAAACGGTTCACGGTACCTATCAAATCAATCCTTTTCGTATGAATGTGAAGTTATATAGCATGAAAGCAGACTTTTTCTATGTGGCATTCGAGTATTTAAAAAAATGGTCCGCCAGTTGCCGTTGACGGCTATTTTATGTATTTGAATTGAAACGTTTTGTCTACATAATAAAAGAGCATTAGAGTAAATTATGACTAGTTTAGTAAAATCTACATTAAAATAGTCAAAGGTCTCGTGTCGTTTACCGTTAAAATATTTCAAATTTCAATCAAAATCGAAGTTTAATTGACACGCTTACTTTTAGTTATTCAAAGACTTTCGAACTAGCTTAGACAAGCCCAAAGGTGCACATAAGTAAGAATCATTATACTTTAAAACAAATCGTACATAGTTCGCCAAACTAAACCACTGAGGAGCGTATGCTGAATTCTCTATTAGTATTAGAAAATTCATAATTCAGCATACGCTCCTCAGTGAAACTAAACAAAATGTTTCTCGTCTTTTGACGAAGGCATAACATGCAAATGTCTCTTGGCCTTGGGACGACTTCATAAAACTCAAACACGAACAACAAACACGGAAAATGCAATACAAACTCCAGTCAAGCCAGAGAGGTGTCAGAATTTTAAATTCAGTCCACCTACTTTAAGTTACCAACAGTGTAAGGTATATATAAACTTCCTTAATTCATAAAAGTAAAAGGTTTGGCCATGTAAGCTGTGGTATTACGAAAAAATAAATTTATAGGTGTTTTACAATACATTCTTCTAATTATCGTCATTATATTTATCGAAATCGTCTGGTTTTTTTTAAATCGAAAAAACACTGATGAACTACTGAACGAGGTGCTATGTACAACAATCATACGCTATTCTTGCGCGTTTTGATTTGAGTACCAAAACTGTTTCAAATCTTTAAAGTTTGCAAACTTGCACCATTTCATTGCATATTTGCATCAATTCTTTGTTCTTGATAATTGGAACTGCTTAGGTCTTGGTTTGCAATAGCAAAAATGCTTTACGTTTTTATCGTTCACACAAGTGCTTTGGTTGCCATACTTATTTACCCGGCTTACACTACCCTCAAGTTTCCACGAGCTCGGGCCTCTCACAACCAGAGCTTCGAATGCACCTAATCCTGGCATGGTTTTAAAATTGATGAGAAATGCAACTTCTCCGTCCTCATTGATTCTTTGTTGTGCTTCAACAACAGAAGACAGTGAAAGTGGTCGACAACTAGAAAACTTGGTCAGTTGAAGATTTATCTCGTTGACAACAAATAATGCCGCTGTATTGATCATTGGAGTGGTTCTTGCATCAGGAACCCGACTAAATTTATTGCAAACACAGTAATTTTTTTCAATCAAAGTATGGCGACACGTTCGGGTTGAAGGAATCGGCAGAAAGAGACTGATTCCTAGAGGAATAACTGATTTCGGAGCATTTTCAAATGCGGTTTGAAGACTAATTCCCCTTTCGCGCAGAGTTGAATCTTCAATACTGGAAATATCCAAAACGTCTAAGAGAAAAAAGT
Source organism: Seira musarum (assembly GCA_027743895.1). Lineage (NCBI taxonomy): Eukaryota > Metazoa > Arthropoda > Collembola > Entomobryomorpha > Entomobryidae > Seira > Seira musarum. The sequence goes on along the minus strand of JAHZMX010006376.1, from coordinate 25,342 downwards.
GGAGATCATGAGCAGTGATCAGACGCTTTGAGTTTTCCTTTAGGTTTTCGTAGGCCCGAGGGTAGGTCTGCTTAAACCATTTTGGAAGAATAAAGTACATAAACGGAAGTCTGTCCTCAAGTTGCCCCTGAATCGTATCGGCCTCCTTAACAGAACCCCATCGAAGACCGTGATCACTCATCAAAATTAAAATTGTGTGCTCCAAATTTCCCTCTGTACGAAACCATTGCAAAGTTTCTTTCAAGTACTTGTCCCCAAGTGCTGGAGAATTGATCGCGTCATGAGTGAGCGTACTGGTCCACGAGAAGTGAAAGAAAGCCTTGTTATTCATGGTCATTGTATGCATCATCTTTTTAAAGTAATCTAGCATAGTTTGAAAGAATAGCCGAGGACCTTGACAAACGTCACTTTGTTTTGCTCCAAAATTTTGCTCAGCAACCAAGGAAAAAGGTCCGAAGTAATAATCAGTGGGTTTATTTCGGAACCCTCTGCCAATGCTTGTGAAAATATCAATTTTCCCTGCATCTTCAGCATAGCTTGTGACATAACCACCTCTTGCAAAATTTTTCCAGATGAATGGACAGGAATCAAACCACCAACGTGGCTTTACGGCACAGCTCTTCAGGATGTTTTCACTTGATTTTGAGGTCAACAGTGGCATTAAGCTTGAAAACGTACCCTCTAAAATAAATCCAATCTTAATAAAAACAATTTCCATAAATCAATCCCAACTATTGCTTCAATCTATTTATCTAGTGTCTACCTCCTATTTTATTGTATCCTTCCATCTCAATTGCTCCCATTGCGTCCATGATGTAAGCGTAGCTTTGAGGCATCTTCCTGACAAAGTTTGCCCTTGAGACTGAGTCAATCCCGAAAATGGCAACACTCAATCTTTTCCTTGACTGAGGTGGCGCGTTAGAAACTTTCTCCTTGATCCAGGCTTTGAAAGGAACGAAAGCAAACATATCGGCAAGTTGAGGTTTGTGTTCATCTTTTCCCATAAACACGTCCATACTCATATCAAATTCATCAACCTTCTTCTGCTTGCATTCAATTGTGATAAATTCAATGTCAGGCTTAATATTTGTCTCCTTTTCGAGAGAAATTGGGTACCTTTTTCCAAATTTTCTTTTGAATATAAAAAAAGAAAACTTTTTACTTTGAAAGGGATCTCCATAGATTTTTTTTTCAGATCATGATTTTACTTACCTGATGGCCTTATCCGCACCATCCTTGCTTTCAAAGTATGTGTAGTAACATGACTCTATCCCTCTCGATTTATACTCTGCTTCAGAGAGTACAGGAATTAAAGTTGAGTTCAGAGTGGAATTAAAAAGCAATGGAAATTTTTCGGCACATGACATATTCTTTATTTCGGACATGACATGGACAAGTGAACTGCGGAACGAATCCAATGATGGGATCACACAAGTCTGAGATTCATTCTTTGAAACTCGAGCTTTAATTCTTGAACTGAAATTCCCGAGAAATAGCATTTGGAAGTTCATCCCAGCCCTGATCCATGAATTTAAATTTATCAATAAGTAAACTACGATACAAACAGTTAACACGCGATAGATACGTCGGTTTAAAGGACAAATCATGATTACATGTGAAGCAGATTTTTATTTTGATATAAAGAAAGATTTAAAGTTGAATTAAGATGCCTACCATAGGCCATGCCATGCCACGACACGAATATGATTCAGCTTGGGATTTCCGTGTAACAGACAATTACAATAGAATAATATAAATCCAACTCATACGGCCATGCTTTTGTTAATCAATTTTAATTGTACACTAATTCCAAGAAATTTTCTTTGGGACAATGCTCCTACTAGCATTGAATAAATGTTACATACATACTTCAAACTTGTGATGTAAATCTGTGACGCCAATATCAAAGATTTATCTTATTATGTTGTTTAATGTGTTTTTGTTTAATTCGTGGAATGTCTAAAGTTTGAGAAGTATCACTTATCATTCGAACATTTCATGCTTATCATTATATGTATATTCTCCGGTTCGTTTTTTAATGGGAAGATTCTTTTTCAAAAACCTGCAAAAATGTGGAATTATAAAAATAAGAAGTTTCAGATGTACGATGTACATATTATTATTTGTATTTGTATCATCAATGATGCATATGAGATGCATGTATACAAAAATGCAAATTCAGAAAGACGTATTTAAGAAAAAGCTTTTTCTTTGAGTAACGTTTAAGCACAAATTATTGTTTAAAAAAGTAATACATGCCGATGCCGTATAAATTCAACATATGAAGAAGGTGCAAGAAGCATGCAAAGCGACCCAGTTGTCAAATGGATATTAAAGCATGTGTTTCACCAACCAGCAATCAACACCAAACACACAGGTTAAATGGACTGGAGTGGGATCAGCTCTGGATTGTAATTATAAAACGTGAGTGAGTGAACATGCTTGCTTTACTCTTTTTGCATTTATCATTCAAACCTTTCCTTCAGTCTTCGCCTTTAGTTTACATTATTACATTGCATTATTCACTCACAGTCTCACATTCATAATTCACACATGTACCTAGAACAGACGAGACTGATTTATTTACTCAGCAATGTAAATTAATTTAAAGAGAAACAATCGTATCAATATTTTTTTATATTATTTTCCAGGAAGAAGCCGGAAAACCTTGAGACGTCCAAGTGTTTAGGTTCGAACAAACTTAAGTAAACATTGAAAGCTTTTAGTTTTAGTTATAAGTTATAAGAAATTCATTACTGTTTTTCAATAATTTGAATTTGAATTTTCTTCAGTTACTGCATTTGTATAGCCTCTACCTAACATGAAAGCTAGTAACGCTTAAGTGGGGGAACGGAATGTGGAAGGTCTTTTCAAAATGACATTGATGACGGAAACCAATCCAGGGGATGAAACAGTTGTTGCAGACGACGACGCTCTTTCAAATGGAAATAGTAATAAAAATGACGGAATCGAAGAAATTGTACCGCCAGTGGCTCCAATGTTACCGTCGTCATCAGTTTTGTCGTGCTCAGATATTAACGGAACGGTTTGGAAGGAAACAAATGATGATCTGGATGAAGCTTTGGTCCCGACTTTTACAGAATCCGAATTTTTCAACGCGTTAAATGACGACGGTTCTCCAAAAAAGGGTTTTGGCGGTATGCATGATAATGGATCTCTTCCGAAACAAGTTGTACCATCTTCCGGTACGACAAAATCTCTAAGCATAGAGGAGGAGAAGAGAAGAACTCGCCAGAACGAGGAAAGCATTGTGGCCTTTGAACTTAATGTGTCCAAGAAACAAGAATCTCATGATGCAGGATCAGAACAAAACGAAATTGCGAAGGAGCTGACGAAAGAGTTGAAAATGACCGCAGAGAAGGACGGAGACAAGTTTCTGATGGCGTCACATGAAAAAACCACCGAAGAGAATGAAACGCAGATTGATACTACCCCTCCTACGTTTGAAAATTTGGAAGCAAATGAAGAGGTTGAAAATGCAAATTCCAAATGTCAAGACGCAGACGTGGTTCCAATCTCGTGTTTGGAAGCAGTCTCTTCTTCCACTTCGGGAGAGAAAACATCGTCACTTTTATTAACCTTAGAAGACATGATGAAGATTTGCCGTGTATGCAAAATTGTTTTAGAAAGATGTGATGACAAATCAATTTCGAATGAGGAAGAACCGCAGTCCAGGAATTGTTCTGAAGCGGTTGCTGATGATGAAAAGGTGGAAGCAAAGACTGAGCAACCGTTAGTTGTCGTTAGTGCAGATTCTGACAATCGAAATGGAAAAAGTTCCTGTAACCCTCAGTTTGAAGAAAGTGCACCCAGCGAACAACAGGAATCATTGACAAAGCAAATGGGGCAGGACGGACAGAGTCAGAGATCAAATCGTCATTACAGACCTCAAAAAAAAGTTGCTACAAGAGAACCTGGATTAAGGTCAAAAAGGAAGGAGCATTCACAGGAGAATCATTCGAGTCAAGGAAATAAAAAAACAAAGAATATTAAGCCTGAGGACCAAGTTTATAAAATTCGTGGGCGCCCAGCAAATTCTGTCGTTTTATTAACAAAGAGCGAAATTCAAGCAATTAAATCGTATCGTCAAGTGGTATGTACATAAATGAAGCTTCCTGTCCTACGTATTATAGACGTAGATTATAGATCCATGCGTATTATTAGGTACATAAATTCCTTTTTATATCTCTTTTAGACCCGACTGTCTACCTCTGGTGAACATGAATGCTTGTTTTGTGGAAGAAGGTTTCCAATTCGAACGAGTCTGATTACTCATGTGCGCACAAAATGTATTTAGATTATAAATTTTGTTACACAAACGATCACTCAATCACACTTTTAATTTAAGCGTTTTAATTTTTAGCTCCGTATACATACCGGCGAAAGACCCTACAGATGTAAATTATGTGGAATGGCATTTAAACAAATGTGTCATGTTCAGCAACACTCGGTATAGAAGATTTTTCGAAAAAAATAGTTTCAATTAAAAATCGAATTCATGATATTTAATATGCTTTGTAAATCCTTTTTAAGAAAACCTTTCATGAAGTAGTAATCTCGAGAGATGATATCGATTTTGTTCCTGGAAGAGTGGAAATTCTTGCATCAAAATCCCCACGAAAATCCGTGATTCGTAAAAACGATAAATCTTCAGCCAAGGTTGTGCGAAGTACTGCCTCGAGACAATTGTTCTGTGCAAAAGAAATGAATTCTAAACAGCAAGCCATCAAAAGAAACCGATACTTAAATGATCCAGAGCTTATTGATGCGTTTGATATAAAAGAAAAAGAACCAGAAGTTGTCGAGTCTGAAAATCTCAGGAACCATATTAAAGAGTGTAATGATCGGAATAATACTAATCGATGGAACTTTGTTGACTTGAGGCATCCAGACATTCAGAAGATAGTTGAGGTTGAAACTGACTTGCTGATGGGTTTCCTCCGACCGTTCCTAAATGACTCAGAAGAATCACAAAACAGCGGAGGAAATTTGTTTGAGATGCATTCCCAGATAAGGGACATCCTAGGGATGGATGACAAAGGGAAACAGGAATGTCATGAAAAGACTGATATGAAATCGAAAAGACCTAACAAACCCAATGAAACAGAATTTTGTAAGCGGGGAAACGGTCTGAGACTGAAATCACGAAGGGCTATACCTTCCAAAAGGCCCAATGAATCTTCTTCTACTCCTGTTAATATAAGTTCGTACCCTTGTCCCAAGTGTGATATGAAATTTTCTGTTAAATTGCATCTTCGAAAGCACGTGAGCATTATCATATACTATTTTATTCAATTTTCAAATTCAGAAAAGAAAAAATTAATATTTGACTTTCAATGCCTAATTATGCATGTTAGATTACAGAATCCCATGTTGCCCATAATCGAGAAGATCTCCCTTATAAGTGCAACATTTGCCCCAGAACATATAAACTTGATTCCGGTTTGAAGCAGCATGTACGTTTTGTTGATTCTTTAATATTCTTCTTATTTTTTAGCATTCCTGATCCGTTTTTCATTTAACATAAAATACAACACATTACGTATACAATAAATTATTTACCAATTTACTATTGTCCATACTTTAGATGAAAGAATTTCATGGACCTAACGGGAGACAGCTTAGACGCTTCAAATGTACAGATTGTAACAGTTCCTTTTCGCACGAAAGGAGTTTGAGAAGCCATGTATGTACTCTACCAATTTCCTTTATTTCCTTTTCATTACAAAATTGTTAAAATATGTGCTTTTTATTAATTTAATTGTGCTTGGATTTCAAGATTCGACAAAATCATGGCCCATTGCAGTCTTCTACAGGAGGATGGAGGTGCGGAGAATGTGGGAAAAGATTTGGTTTGAAAAAAGTTCTGGATGCTCATGTACGTTCTCAAATTACTGGATTTGTAGTATCTAATGTGACATTACAAATTTCGGTCTTTAAATTATGTATGGCATGCTTGTAGATGATTATCCACTCAGAGAGTGCCAAAGTTTTGTCATGTCTTACGTGTAGCATGACCTTTCTGACTGAAGACAAGTTAGATGCTCATGTAAGTTGCATAGCGTTACGTTACTCTTTAAGACATTATCTTTTTATGGAACCTTTTTGTGCTTAGGTTCTTAGTCATCGGCCAAATGCGGAAGAACCAGCGCAAACCGAAAACAAAATTTTGGAGCCCAAGGTTTTCAAAAAACCATTAAACCAAGCAAAGAAGCAAAATAGGTTAAAGAGACCGAAAAAAAGTTCTGCCGGGACAAAAGAGTTGTTGAATAGAAACTCTACAAATCAGGTTGGCTACCATGTATGTGAAATAGACAATCGAGGATTGTGAAAATTATGCATATAATTTTGTTTGGAAACTAAGAAAATGCACAATGACTTGCAATATTTTAGGCGGCCGGTGGTTATAAAGCCAAGCAACAGTGTAAAATTTGTAGTGCTTGGCTAACAAATCGAGGATCTTTAGCCGTTCATGTAAGAGAGGAAAATAAGTATGTAATAAGTTTGTTTAGAACAATTTGTTATTGATTCTTTGTTTACATAAAATATTTTAGATGCGGATGCATTCTGGAGAAAAACCTTATGTTTGTAAATTATGCGGGATAAAATTTGTCATTAAGGGAAATTTAAGGAAGCATGTAAGAACATAAGATTTACTATATATATTAAGTATTTATTCCTAATGCGGTAATTATTGTACTTATTGCACAATTGATGTTGATGTTGTTTTAAATTTAGATGTCGGTTCATCTGGGTACGCTTAATCACAAATGCGCTCACTGTGATGTTGCCTTTTCAACCCCGAATGCACTGGGCTGGCACGTAAGAATTGCGTTTTTGTATATTACATAGTTAACACTTTTTTAAATGCATAATTTTTGTATTACAACTCAGAAATTTTGGTTTTTAGATGAAAAGAAGTCATCCGGAAGTAATAGTAAAATCCAAAAAATATGGGAAAAAGACGAACAATATTTCCTTGTCCCTAGAAAATGTTTCAAAGCAAGCGTAGCTTAACTTTTGTAATTTTGGAATGGAATCAAATGATTTTAATTTTTAATATAACAGATCACTTCAATCACAAAATATTGTTTCCTTATTTCAGTGACGATTTTGTAAAGTTATAAATCTTTCAAAGATATAATCTCAAGAGATAAATAAAAAAAAAAATTACGAACGTGTCATTATGAGTGAATATGTAATTACATTAATTAATTTTTGCAATAAGCAATTACCCTGCAGGGTCCACCGGTACCCCGTGATTTAATTGGCAAAACAATAATTCTTAAATTACACTTTCTCAATTGCTGTGCGGGATATAAACTCGATCCAATCTTTTGTAGAAGCACCTTTAAATTGGCAACATTTTCAATTATGTAAATGTTGTTTGCACAGAGTTCCAAATGTGCAGCTAGTGTTCCCTACAAAAACAGATAGTGAGTTAATTACTTATTTTATTAAAAAATTATTTGAAATCTTTCTCTTACATTGAAATTTCCAACATCAATTGAAGCTGTGTCAATTCCAATGCCGACAATTCTACGTTCCCTCGCCAGAAACTTGGCAGCGTCTCCAGATATTCCAGGAAAGTTAATGGATCCATCACTTCTCTTCCCAAAGTAGGCCTCTTTATTAGGCCAGAATCTCGCCCATCCAGTGTTGATAAGCACAACTGAGCCAAATGGAATTGGTCCGTACGCCCGTTCATAGTCCTGGAAATACTTTAGCTCCACTCTAAAATTTTGAGGGTTTGGGGAAGAGAAAACTTCTCTCTCCACATCAACGATAATTGTAGGAACATCAACCATTCTGTTTGGAGTTATCTCTCCAACTTTCCAACCGAACTCATTTAAAATGAAATGGTGCGTCGACATGTGTCCCACCATGTTCTCCCATGCAAAACGAATACATTGCAAACCAGAATCGAATGTTACCAGGCTCAGTGAAATTGAATCCCTTGACATCTTCATAGAGCTCGTAATCAAAACGTTGCCCTGGGTAAAATATCGTTTCTCCTTCGATGTATTCGTATCCGAGGTCAAAGAATTCGGTCTGGAATGAATCTCCATAGCTTTTAAGCTCAGCTCGAACCCACATCTCACGTTGCCCCAAAATCAGTATGAGACTAGTCAAACAAGACTTAAAAAATGAAACTTTTCTAAGCATTTTAGTTAATTAGTTTATTGGGAGACAGGCTGTGTGTAAAGAGCGATACTTTACGACTTCTGAAATACTATTAAGTGGACTTTTGTCAGTAAACTTTGGTGTGTCTTTTATTCTCATTACAAGGCTATTTATTATTTAATACCGTTGGTATCAAAAATTGCAAATGATAAAACAAACCCGGATATTCAGGATACTATGCTGTGTAGTCAGTACGATGATGATGATGAACTAATCCTTCCCACTGAAGATTGTGTAAGATTCAGCCAGATGAATCCAGACGTCTGCTAAACACTATTCTCATACTATTAGAAATCCCCTGAATAATCAATATTCAAATATAGCTTAATCAACGGATTTGATTTATTCCTTTAGTGGAGTATGAGTATATGTATTGAAAAGGTGCTGTTCCTAATTTATAGTTACTATATTAGGCAGCTTCATCATGCTCTATTTAAATATTTTTGTTTCATTAATTAGAATTATAACCATAAACTATCTTGCATAAATTATAAATTTTTACGACGACTAATGGAAGAATTTTCAAAATATTTCACGAGCTTTGTCGTATTTGATGTTCGCCCAGAAATTAAAAATGTGTCATGAGTTTTTTCGTTGTCTTTAACGGGATTAAGTATAGTATGCTGCTTTTCTATTTCTACAAGATGTCTGCTGCTGTTGAGGGATTTCAAAAGTAATACGAAATCTTTCATCGTCCAACATCTCTTCTGCAAACAGCTTAGCTTTGAAGCAGGGGTTTATCTCCTCTCTTGTTTACTACTAACATTTTGTTTCCCATAATAAATGTCTGAGAAAATGGGGTAGATCAGGATCAGATAGATAGACTGTGCAGCTAATTTTATCTTTTTGTTTACTAATTTAAGTTTGAATTGTATATTATACCAAAAAGTGGGCATATGTATGTTTGTGAGATAAGGAAAGGCTTAGATTTGCTTTCCTGCCGTTTGTTACACGATGAAATGCACAATTTCTTCAATTCATAAGGGTATTCTAGATGTCCAGAGAGTATCAAATGATTCAGAAAGGATTAGATTAATTTGAGTCTGTCAAATGATGTCAGCAATAGCAGTATCAGCTTTACGTACACTCTGGCCTCTCTTAGTACTGAAGCTTGATAATTTAACACCCACTTCCTCTATCAGAAATTCTAAATAACTCAACCAAGGCTAATACGTTTAGAAAAAACCGTTATTTTCGTTTCTTAAATCAGGGATGAATAACAGTTTTGTCGTTAATTTAGTTGGTTACAGCATTTTTATTTTGCTGTGTCTGCTTATATTTTGCCAAAATGGTTGCGGACAAATGGCTCTAGCTCCTGCATCTAAAACTCGCCCTTATTCGACTGCAGTTCAACGATTTCAACCCCAACTGCCTACACAAGACCAAACTGAATACTTTGACTTGGGATATGAGCTCATTGAAGGAGTGACAATTTTTTTTCCTGGACAGCGCTTTGACTACACCCTGTTTCAAGATGTGAAAGGTTTCAACTTCACCGAAGACAATGTCCGATATTGGCTTGCAATGTTCTCATTTTGCATGGGGGAACACGGAGGTACGATGATGATATTTTATTATGCAATTGAAAGTTCCATGGCGATTTCATGTTGTTAAGTCGTACGTTTTTCCATGTAATATAACTGTTACTGTTTCCTCTTTTAATCTAAACGAGTAAAGTTTTTTTTCTTTTTAAGGTACCCATGTCGACGCACCTTATCATCTTAATGAGTTTGGTTGGAAACTCGGTGAAATTCCCATTCAAAGAATGATGAATATTCCAGCAACTATAGTGGACGTAGAACCTCATGTATTCTCCTTTCCGAATCCTCAGGATTTTGTTGTTGATCTGCAGTACTTTCTTGAGCATGAAGCAAGATTCGGCCCAATTCCATTTGGTTCGGTTATTCTAGTTCACACGGGCTGGTCCCGGTTTTGGCCAAATAAGCAGCAATATTTGGGTACGAAGAGTGACGGATCACTTAACTTTCCTGGAATATCAGGGTCAGCCGCACAGTGGCTGGTAAAAGAAAGGGGAATTGTGGGTATTGGAATTGATACGAATTCAATCGACATTGGTAACGTGAGGGTAAGATAAAGTCAAGATTTTAATCAATTAATTTTTATTTTTAAAGACGGAGATGATGGCATCATTTACATTTTTATTGACAGGGAAATCCAGCCGCCCATATTGTTTTGTGTGGAAACAATGTGTATATTATCGAAAATGTCGCAAACTTATCTATGCTTCTTCGGAGGATCCGACCAATTGGAGTTTCCCGGCCACTATGTGACTTACGGTTGACTGTTTTACCAATCAAATCTAGAGGTACTGGCGGACCCACAAGAGTTGTGGCTCATTGCAATTTGAGCAACTAGTGCAATTACCATACAACATAGGTTTGAAAAAATTAATCTGTCGATGTTAAATGTAGTGATGTTGGATCTAAATGAGGCAGAGAAAATGTCCACAAATCCTGCCAACCTAATCCTAATTTTTTTCCTTTGTCGCATCAGAGATTAACTTGATTGTTTTTTAAACAGTACATGTTTCGATCTTTAATTTTCCATGATTTACAAATTAAAACATGAATGCAATAATCACTCAGCGCACCTTAACAAAAACTAATTTTAACTAATACCTAATAAACTAATACGTACGTATGAATGAAAGAATAAATGAACGCAACAGTTTAAGTAAGGGGTATTGTGAGACTATCTTGAAAACAAAAATCGTAATTAATGATATATCCTATTCTGCTTCGTTATATCATTGTCTTTCATGTTAACCGCAAAGTACAAAGCAAAGTCTCATGTTTTATCATTTTCAATTCAGCTCATCAAAAAATGTAGAATAAACATCACATTGCGTGCATCGTTTATATTCAGAAATGTCAATCGGTCCTTCCCCTTTTCATTTTGAATGGCCTGATTCACCAAGACATCAAATCAAAACAGTACGATAAGTACAGATGGGAGTTGTGGGAGCTTCATTATCTCTCTAAATGTCATATTCATATTGATATGCCGATATAAATTTCATAAACAAGTTTGTTGCTCATTACATTTCACAATCATTCTTCACCAAAAACAACATGACTCACGAGTCAAAATGTCTATTACAAAAGCGATTCATTCATTTGTTTGAGACTTTTTTTAATGCAGACATATATACAATACTAGATGTATGTGTGCGAACGCAAAGGTTTTAATTGCATGCAGCTGTTAGTAGAGTTGACGCAGAAAACAAAGTTGTTTTAAAAAAATAATTACTTCATAAATTAAATTCATTCCCTAAATACCAAATTTTCATCTTCCTTTTTATAAGATTTTTGACAAAATAATAAATTGATAAAATGCGTTCGGTATTTCGACATGCACAAATTGGAAGTTTCTTCCAACCTGAACCTGTTATTGGAAATCCGTACGCTGGTGATGCCTTCCTCCATCGTATTTTACAACGACTTCTTCCGTCGGAGGTTACTCAAGTTCTTTAAGTTTGTGTTTTAAAAAAATAGTTTAACAGAAAAAAAATATATATTTACTAGATTTTTGCTGACGTTCATGCCGATCTAATGCGACTCGGTAGTCGAATTGAAAATGAGATTGAACGGTTAGGAATGGAATGTGAGCTTAATCCGCCAGCATTAATACAACAGGATGCTTGGGGTAGACGAATTGATGAAGTTGGTAAGCACAATTTATAATTAATATGGTGTCGTTTTAGCATGGATTGCATTAAATCACAAGGAACGTTTCATAAATCTTTGTATGCATATTATGGTAAGTTACATGCGCTGCTTGGAAAAAAATCAAAGACATTACCGCGGAGGAAGGAATCGTTGCTTCCGGTTATGAGAGAAAATACGGGGAATATAGTAGAATCTACCAATTTGCAAAATGTCTTATTTTCCATCCCAGCTCTGGCTTGTACAGTTGGTGCGAGTTTATATATTCGAAGACTTAATATCCTGGCATTGTACTCAACACAAAGAAATATATAATAAAATAAACTTATTGTGTTTAGCCCAATAGCGATGACTGATGGCGCAGCAAAAACTTTTGAGGTGAAGGATAGTAATACATAATTCTGGTGAAAATAATTCTTCAGACAAGTGTTATGGATAACTTTGGTCATTAAAATAATATGAAAATCCATTTAGGTTCTTAAGATGCCCCAATATAACGAAATCTTTTTGAGATTGATTACAAGAGACCCAAAAAGGTTTTGGTCCTCAGCCCAATGGATGACAGAGCGCCGGGGCGGATCCGATGTCGCAAATGGGACGGAGACTGTGGCCGTCAAACAACCGGATGGCAAGTACAAACTTTACGGTTATAAGTGGTTCTCATCTGCAACTGACTCAGACATTTCATTGACGCTTGCCAGAATTGCGGATTCGGAAGGAAACACGAAGGATGTTAGAACTGGAATTTGATCTATTGAACAAATTATTCAAAAAATATTTACGGTTAAATTGATTTTAGGGAACGACTGGCTTATCTATGTTCCTCCTAAAAACTCGCAAGCCCGATGGATCCCTGAATAATATCCAAGTGACAAAGTTAAAGAACAAACTGGGAACAAGGAGCCTTCCCACCGGGGAACTTTTACTTGATGGAACAGATGCAGAGCTCATATCCGAACCCGGCCGCGGGGTCAGTTGCATTTCGAATATGCTTACTATGACTAGGCTCCACAATACAACTGGTAGCATCACAGCCATGAGAAGAATCATCACGTTGGCTAGAGACTACAGCAAAAAACGATCTTGCTTCGGTTCTAAAATAGAAGACTACCCATTACACATGGATACAGTTGCTGAGATGGAATTGGAATGCAGAGCTGCAACCGTGCTTCTTTTTGAGCTCGTGAGGTAAAAATGATTTTCTTCCGTCCTAACCTCAAGTATATACATAATTTCGGTTTCATTTCCGGTTTATTTGTACTAACAACAAATGTTTACAACAGCTAATTTTTCAAATTAAAATAAAATATTCTTCGAAATAATCAGGTTTAATTTAATTTGATGCTGAAAACCATATACCTATGTATATGCTGATGTGAAACTTCACCCTTCATTTGATACTCAGGTTACCCCAATCTGGGAAGGGACAACGAACATCTTATCGCTTGACATGCTCCGTGCCGTAGCCAAGTCTAAAGGAATGGCGTTTATTTCTTTAAAAAGTGTTCTCGAAGAACGCTTGGGATTGGTAGTGAAGAAGCGGCCAGAACTTGAATTAGAGTCAAATAAATTACTTAAAGAGATGAATGCATTGATGGATATTGCCTCAAAATTTGGCGTTCAGGAGGCCATGGCCCGGGCACGAATTATTGCATTTGCAATTGGAGAAATAGCTTCAGGTCTATATATATACTACAGAAACTTACTTCAATTATCCAGAATCAACTTTAAATAATATCCTGTTCGTAATATTTATCGCAGGCATGCTCCTTCTTGAGCAGGCTGTTGGTCCCACAGGCTCAGAAACAGATTTAACGGCAGCAAAACGTTGGATACGAAAACTTGTGGATGTTAACAACAGCCTAACAAATATTGATCCGTTTGACAGTCCTAATTCTCATGATATGGTTTTTGATGGTTACCTGAATGCTAGTGGAAGCCAACAATCAAAGCTGTAGAATTGTCAAAACGTCCCAATAAAACTAAAAATATAATGTACTAAATAAAGATGCGGATTTTATTTAATACTGTTTCATCGTTTACCCCCTATCATGGTAAAACATCTCAGGTACTGTTCCAGTTCCAAGCACATGACCTCAAACTAATTCTTTCAATCAAGCGCACATTGAAATACACAAAAACTTTCGAAGCATATGGTACGTGGTGAATATAACAAGTAACGTAACGTAATGCCGTTAAGAAATTATAAAGTGAAACGTAGTAATTGAGGTCCATGGTGTGAAACTGAAACCTGATTTCAATTATCACTGCTCCATTATTCTCTACCTTTTAGAAATCTCTAGTTTTTTTATAACGTTTGACCCTACCAGCAACCGTCTAAAATAACAATCAGTTCGTGTTTGTTGATCATCACCTGCTGTTTTCAATCTTGATTTTGTGGTGTTGTTCGTCAAAAATTCCTTTGATTTTATTGTGCTGATTCTTAGTTGAAGCGAATCTGCATTTAAAAACCTTGAATTTGGCCCAGCTACATTCCATCATTTACTGTGCTTTTTTACTTCAGTCAGTGAAAGGTAAACTTGATATCGGGAATCGGGAAAAATGGGGTGGTTCTTTACCAAGACGGAGATTCGGAACTCTCCTTCAATCCAGAAAGGACTTTCCCTGGAGACAGAGCAAAGGTATCGCAAAGAAGGGATTCAGCATATTATCAACTTGAAGCTACAAATGGGATTGAGTATGTCAACAATGGCAACTGCGGCCATTTATTTTCACCGTTTTTACATGCACCATTCGTTCCAGGATTTTCCCAGATTTGTAAGTAATAATTAATGAAATGAGTAACAAGAACTGGAGAACAGTTGAATCAGTTGAAGATATGCTTAAAGAAATAACGGTTTCATTTTAGGGTATGGCATGTGCTTGCATTTTTCTGGCTGGGAAGGTGGAAGAAACTCCAAAAAAGTGCAAAGATATAGTACTCATCACGAAAGATGTGCTCTCGGATGCCAGATTCCTACAGCTTTGGCCGGATGTGAAAACTGCGATAGTATGATTACCATTTATTTAACAAACGTTTATAATGTATTTTTTCCGTTGTTTTTGGCCATTATTTTGCATTTTTTGTAGGACAATATGATGATCTTGGAGAGGATTTTGTTACAAACTGTCAAGTTCCACATGGAATTCAATCATCCTTATGAATTCCTGACAAAGTACTTCAATGCATTGAAGGCGAGTGAGAAACATCTAATGATGCTAAAAGAAATGGCTTGGAGGCTTACACACGACAGGTACTTATGATGAGATGTGTGTTAATTAATTACATAATTATTTCGTGTATGTGTAATGTGAATTAATTAAAATTGTGACTAATTACCGTCTTACGTCTTAATTTTGTAACAGTTGGCACACCACCATTTGTCTCAAATGGGAGTCTGAAATAATTGCTATTGCCGCAATCTACTTGGCTTGTAAATTAAGAAGATTCAAGGTTACCGACTGGAATGGTAGAACGGAGAAGCATAAATATTGGTGGGATCAGTTTGTTGAGGACTTGACGACTGACTTTTTGGATTACATATGCCATCAAATTCTGGACTACTATTCATCCCCGGTTCAACCTCAGCAATCCACGTCTTCAAATGTTCCGTCCAAACATGTTAATCACCTATTGCCACCACCGCCACCACCACCTCCGCGTGTGTTGTCACCGATGGAATTTTCAACAAGAGGGTTTCCAACAATTCCAGGTTCATACCCGCTTGAAGGTTTCGGATTACCGCCACAATCCTTTCCATATCTGCCACCACGAGAAGCTCAACATTTAAAGTCTCCGTGGCCATGCGATGTCGTAATTAAACAAGAAGTCGACTATTAATTGTCTTTAAATTGTTCTTTTAATCTGCCAACAATTTTGATGTGTTTTCTTTAGCATTAATTTCAGTCTTAAGTTTCGAATTATTATGATTACTAATGGTACTGTATTAATGATTTGTTACGAAACACACTATTGTCATTCAGGAAGTTGTGTACATTATCTGAACGTAAACTATGTACATATAGTATTTCTGCTAGAAGGATCCTTCTCCCACCTATAAATATTAATATGTATTTGTGAAATTCAAATGAGCCGGATGAAATGATAACAAATAATTTGTACCAAGGAAACATTGCATTATTTTTAGGAATTAAGCGAGTATTGCCCGAGTTGGCTACAATCTATGGCCTTTGTTTTCTTGCAAATGAACATGAAAAGGTGACCGTTTTTAACATTTCAATTCTTGTCTACAAAAGTAGCTCTCTTTGTTATATTCCTGAGCATATAAAGTTGTGAAAGGCAATGAGCAAAGGTCTATGGATTTTATGGTCTAAAATACTAAGGAACCATCTATATTATACTTATATTTGTAATTTCATTTGAAATGTGCAAAAATGATTTTATTGATTAAGCAGATCATGATGAGGATCATTTTGTAAATTAAATTTCTTGAAGGAATGGAAATCTTACAAGTCTTGTTTCGGACTTGTTTCTTTCAACATATCCATTTTTAACAACCATTTCACCAGTCACAAATGCAATACCTCCACAAAATGAGATAATGAACCATGCCAGGATAACCAAAGAAAGTCTTTGGAGACCAATCACATCGGGCGTTATCTTTAAAGGCCTATCCAACTTTCGATAATTGATGATGGCCCAGTTACTCCACTTGTCATAGATTTCACTCAAGCCACTCTCTCGTAGTCCCATAATTGTCTGAGAAATCCAGTAGCGATTTACTGACCACAACTCCCACAACCAAATCCTTGAGTGTATCCTCTCCGGGGAAGAAATACAATGTACGTCATTCGATCCTACAATTCTTCTGACATGATTCTCCAAATCTACAATGATTGCGGGTAATTTAATATGTTCTATAAAAAAGGCAAACTTTTTCACCAACACTTTGGCAATATTTTCTGACGTAGCTTTTTGGTCCACTAATTTAAATGCGTCCATTACATCTGTCAAGTTTTTGCGTGTGAATTCATTTTTAAGAAGTTCTCGGGGTTGTTGATACCATGTCTCCTTAAAAAATGCAAATCTGTATCCGTTTTCATGAATCTCACGAACAGTTTTGAATGGTTTGAGAGGAGGAGGGGCAGTAATCAAACTTGTTAAACTGTTTTCATATAACGACTGTATTAATATTGTTGCGAGGAGAACGAAAGCTAGGAAAAGTTTTGCAGCATTTTTTACTTCAATTTTGTAATGTCTGAACTGGGATATGGCGAAACGTCCCCAATGGGATGCCACGTACATTACAATGACAACTACCCATAAATCCCAAGAAAACGGACCAATCCACGTCGATAACAAGTAAATCAGGTTTGTCCTTCGCGATGATGATAGCCACTTTGTGCAATATATTGCTTTCAAATGAGAAGATTCGCCGAAATAGAGACCACTTTTTCTAAACGGATCACGAAAAAGTTTTTCAAATTCTTTGGCTTGGTAAGTCAACAAACCCGAGATATATTTATTTTTGTGAATTCTACTAAGATCAGGATCAAGGTTAATTAAAGAAGACAGTTTCATTGTGACATTAAAACGTTCTGCAATTACAATTGGTGCCATGAGATTATACACACAATAAAATGTGTCTTTTTGCTTCATGAGAAACTTGGAACATGCCAAACGATCGTTGGAATATTTTTTCAAGTATCCAGTGTATTGAAAAAATATTAATCCAAAAATAGGGTCAAAATCCTTGTTTGATATTTGAAAGTGAATTTTGTGAAACTTTAATGGATTTCCAAGCATTTTAATTATAGATGACTGTGACAGATCTAAGAAATTTTTATCTTCTCCGACTAAATTGAACCGATGGTTAGGAATGGAGAAAAATAGCTTGATTGCAGGAACGTTTTTTGCAAAGCTAGAGACACTGGTATTTAGAACACTTTCTCCAAACTTAAGAAAGGCGAACATGTTAGTTGGACGGATGGCATAACTAGAAAATTGTTTAAAAACCTGATCCATTTGTGAGCGATTGTAATAGGTCAAGAGGAATAGGTAATTGGGTTGAATAAATCGCGAACTTAATTTGATCAAAACGTCTTTTGAGGATCTCAGAATTGTTTGTGTTGTTCCCCAAGGTAGAAAATTGGCTATTGTTTCATGAAGGCTGTGATTTACGGCGTAAATTGTATGGAGACCGTCCATCACGTTGTCGTCAAGAGATGTTAGGCGCATTGGTTCCTGAATGTTATTTGAGTAAAAATCTTGGCGACTCCCAAAAGTGTTGGAAATCGAAAAATGTATAATAAAAAGTATGGGAGACACTTTGTATCGTAAGAGATTCATTTGATAGCTCCATGCACGCAAGCCATGCCGTCATTATTCAAACTTTAGCCAAAGATAAATGGTACTTTTTAAAGAATCAATTAAATATATTTAAAAAGCAGTCATTACCTTTAGAAATAAAAATGCAATGTTAAGTTTTATATATGCATCGAAAAAGGATTTCGTAACATGTTATTTAACTGAAAGTAAAAATCGATACCCGGTGAATAATAAATATTTAAGTCCGGTCCAGCGCAAACCTGTTTGAGCTTTTCAGCTTGTAATTTGTTTGCTTAATTCAAAATGTCAAAACTCACACATTATTTAAACAAATATCCAATGCATAACCTAATCGTTTATTCAATATCACTCTTTATACCACTTTCACCAAAATAGAATAAGTATACATACATATATAATCATATTCAATATTAATATGTAAGTATGCATATCAAACAGACTGTCAATCTGAAAAGTTACGTTTAAACCAAAACTATTTTGTAATGCGTATTAGTACCAGCAATCAGCATACTTATATACTGATCGCTATTAGTACTAGTACCAGTATTTAGCATTAGACCGATTCCGTTTGAAATACGCACTATCAGTGCAATACGTGGTAATCAAATATTTGAACAAAATTAATTTTAACTGGGTCGAACGATACAAATGCGGATTGTCAAGATCATAGGTAAAGGAAATTAATTTGTAGTAGTGTAAAACATATATTTAATCCTCTTTTGCTCTTCTATAGGACTTCACTCCTTAGTAACATCTGCATTTAGTCTTGAATTTGTATAAATTACTTAAATACTTTGAAATAAAAATTATTTATATTCAGGCGTGTTCAATAAATAAATTTTTGTAGTTGTAGATAATGAATTGCTTAATACGTTAGTGACGCCTGTGGTTGATGGGCCCCCAACCACTGTTTCCTGGGAGTGACGGTGTAGGAGAAACGGCGCTATTTGAGCAACTATCTGTGTACCTGAGCTCAGTAAAATATTCTTTTTTAAAGCCAATACTGAGAGCATGTCTTCTGATCCTTTGCCAAGTCTCGTCTGGAAGTGATTCTAAGGGAGTCAGAACACACCACGCCATTACTCCGTCCTTTGTGCATTCCGGAAAGAAGGCGAATGTTTTGTTGTCAGTCAATGTAGTGTAAAGGGTCGCGGAATAGCCTTTACCATCCGCTGGAAAGAATTGAACTTCTTGGGTATTGGGTTTGATTTCTTTAGAAAGATATTCCTTGGCGCGACCATTGTATCCTCGGGATACGAAGGAACCGTTTGAATAAAAATTGAAAGTAATGCAAGAATCATAGTACATTGCGCCTTCTTCCACATCACCGGCAGTTCCACCCACAAGGTCTAATGCAATGTTGTAGAGATCGTAACGACTCATGCGTGGGTAGTACCACGTGTCCACAGAGTTGACCTAATATTTTAAGTTGTCATATTTTTAATTTTATTACATTAAATTGAAATTTTAATTGATTGGCAAAATAGGTTACCCAATTCGGATCCAATGGCACGGTGTCTTTAATTCCAAAGCATGGCTGTTCACGTGCACTCCAAAGATCTACACAACTAACTGTCCCAAAAAACAGGGAAAGCAAAGAAATCAGGATAATTTTGGTATCCATTTTTGACAATTTTCTAGTAGTACTTTGAATCCTGATCAACGCAGAAGCTACTAATATGCACAGTCGAGTAGCTCACTACCATTTATATATACAGGCACAGGCACTAATGCAATGTTGGATCTACTTTGACTTTTAGTGGCATCGTTACAGATGCCTATATTCAGGTTTCTGAATCGGGGGCTATTTTTAGAAGCATCATTTTCAAGTGGCTCAGTAATTAAGAGAAACAAGTAAAACTCAAAAAGGCAGGGATTTTTGGGTTACGAAAAATGGTAACTGATCTGATACATCGATATTCATTTTTGGGTCATCAAGTTTGGACTGGTGAGAAGAAAAAGTGAAACTTTCAGATGAAATGACCCTTTGTTATGAAAAGAAGACATCATTTAGCTTCCTAAAGGCTTTATTTTAAAGGATTATCCCATTACTGGATGAATGAACGTGGTTTAGATGAAAAGTCGATGATTTAAGGTGATGTAAATACTTGTAGCAGAATAGTCGCATTGGGGAATGACAAATTGATGAAAATTCAAATCATAACCAAGAACCATATTTCATTCTTTTCATAGATAACCTACGTAAGGACTTGCATTGATGAAAGGAAATCATTTTCAATCAGAATCAATCTCTTTGACATTTCGTTCTCCAACTAATTTCTACATTCATTTTGATGCTATTTTTATTTAAGCAACGTAATAATTCTATAGGTGATTTTACCACTTTAATTTTCTTCTGAAATGTCAGTTGCAAAAATAATGTTCTTTGAAACTAACAAAAGCCTTAGTAGCAACTATACATAACCAAATTTACTGCATGTACGCTAACTTGATTAAAGTGAAGTCTTTAAAGTAATTGAGAATGTCTAAGTCGAAAATCAAATCATTATTGCTGCTATTACATTGTTATCTAGAAATTATGAAATTAATGATTATGATTATATGATGTGATATATTATATGATTATAATTAATGATTTAAAAAAGCTGTTCTGTTGATGTTCTCATCCAGCGTAAAATTGGGGGCACACGTGAGCCTTAATTTAAATCAAGCGGAAACAAACTCTGAATTATAATGAACAAAGTGGTGATTATTTTTCGTTTTTGAAATAAGTTAATAATTCATAATAATAATCAAACCGTTTGCTTAATATCTAATATATAGCTCGAACATAAGAATTACGTTGAAATAGCCAGAATGGTAGGGAGTGCTATATGTTCCATAATCGCATGGTATTATTGGCTCCCTTGTTGGTCAAATTCCATCCGTAATTTAAATGGTTATAATTTTCCAGTTTACTGGGACCTTCCTCTTGATTTAGTAATGGCAGTTTAACCTGCCTTTGGTCTGCCTACATTTGTTTCATAACTTTGAAGCCAAATGAGGTGATATTTTCTTCTTACTCTAATTTTAAGCAAATTGTAGCAAATTTTAAGCCACCACTTACCCAATTTACCCGAATTACAAGTACAACAATCATTTATTAAACCTTTAAAATACTTCGTGGCCTGATTTAGATACAATAATCGCATATCTCATTTGACAGACTTAGCTTCGGAAATCTGTTTATGCACTTGCCTATTTTATTTATTCATATGTATATATTTTTTTGCTCGCACGATCAGTCTTTTTGATTCGACACAGTCATGTATACCGATCACTTTCTAAAGCTCTATCTCTTCATCACAAGACTTTCCCATTCTTTGGGAGCTGTCCCAATCGTACTAAATTTGACCTCACTGAAGTTTTCAGTTGACCTCAAAATAATACCTAGAGTGCATATAAATTTTGCAATGTCTATTTGTTGGGACGTTCTCGCGATTGGACTTCCTATAAATCGTTTCCTTAACCACGAGAAAGAAGAGTACTACCTTACAATATGCTATTGGTTTGGATCGGTTACGATGCTTCTGTTTTGTTCTTTACCTCGTTTGGCACCCCACAGTTATTGTATACTCTTAAACGGATCTTTTCGACATTTTCGGCAAATGGAGCGTGAGAAAAATTAATTTAAATTTCGTTGTTTTGTAAAATGCTGAACTCTGTCATTTTTTTGCAGGAATGTACATGAGTGCAACAAACCTCAATTCAAACAAAAGAAAATTCAATATTTTCTTTGACCTTCTATCCTTTCAATTTGTTGGTGCATGTACATTTGTAACCATGTGCTGTTGCTTATTTTGTGTCCTCCGACCAAGGGAAGCGGTTTTTCTTGGAGGACTTATTCCTCAAAAGTACTTCATTCTCCCCATACGAATTTTTCTTACGGTACCCCAAGTTTATTTGATCATTGTCCATGGCTCATGCATGGCGCATGTAATTACTTTCAATTTCTTTTATGCCTTCTACATGGCCCTTCTTCTTCCTCATGAACTTTGCCTTAACCGTCAGCAAAAAGTTTACCTAACCAAGTCCATTCTCAGGACACCAAATAATCTGCGCCTGGTGTATAGATCTTTCCAAGTTTTGGGGGCTAATGTTTCATGTGTCATGGGTTTTTTTCTTCTCGGCTTTCACGCTCTCCACGTTCTTCTTCCTACACTCATCAACTTTCTCCTCATCCGCTACTGGAAATCATTACCAACATTGAGCAAAGCCCCTTTAGTAGTCACGTCTCCATTCATGATGTGCGGTTGGGTGATTGCTTGTACTTCAGGAAAGTATCTATTTGTTGAAGGCGAGAAAGTTTTGCAAAGTTGGAAATTGGAACGATGGATGAATAAAAACGAAGCGAAACAAATGAGCAAATTTAGAAAGAGCTGTAGACTCGTGTTGGTGGCCCATGGAAAGCAGTTAGTTTTGAAAAGAGGTTCGCTGCTCAAATACATTCAGAAAATAACAAGAGGTACAATGAAGGCGCTTTTAGCTACAATTGGCAACGACTAAAGAAATATACATGAATTTAGTGCAATTACAATATTTTGTGCTTGTATTTTCAATAAAGCAAACACAAGTTCAACTAAATCTTAAACCCATTGGAAATATTATGCGGTTTGTACTTTTGTACATTCTGGAAATTAAGTAGGAACCCCCATTTATTACTTTAAGAGGCATGTTTTTATTTATTATACACAATAGCAGGCTTACTCACATTTGATTAAACATTTTAATCTTAAATAAACTCTTTGAGGCAATATTTTTCTTGATAAATGTATTATGAAATTTCCTTACGTATAAACATAGTTCGTAAAGAATATTATACTACCTCTGTAAAGATAGCATCCAATTGAACTTGACTCAAAGAGGAAGTTTTCTTCATTGTAAATGTCTTACATTCTTACCTCCCGTTCATCGTTTGGAATAAAAATATTAGACTGGTGTTTAATGAAACATATGCAGTAAAAACGCTTTTGCCCTTTGCCCATACGCAATGACAGAAGTCCTTGACATTATCTCTGAGGAATTGTTGGAGAATAAAGTTGATAATTAATTGCAGATATTATGAAGCTACGTTAAAGCTTTTTAAGAAAAAAAATCTTGCATTTTAATAAAGTAGATTGATTCAAAAATTCTATACACTTAAACTTCAACAAATAAATTATTTTAGATTATGGATTGTTTAATAAGTTAGTTTCATAATGAGAAGTTAGTTGCTGGGTCCCCAGCCGCTATTTTCCGGGGTTGTCGGGCTAGGAGAAACATCGTTATTTGAGCAACTATCTGTGTATCTGAGCTCAGTAAAATATTCTTTTTTAAAGCCAATACTGAGAGCATGTCTTTTGATCTTTTGCCACGTCTCGTCTGGAAGTGTTTTTAATGGAGTTAGAACAAGCCATGCCATTACTCCGTCCCTGGTGCACTCCGGAAAAAAGCCAAATGTTTTATTGTCAGTCAATGTAGTGTATAGGGTTGCCGAGTAGCCACGGCCATCCGCAGGGAAAAATTGAACTTCTTGGGTATTGGGTTTGATTGGTTTAGAAATATATTCTTTGGCCCGACCATTGTATCCCCGGGATACCACTCGGGTGCCGTTTGAATAAAAATTGAACGTGATGCAGGAATCATAGTACATTGTGCCTTCTTCTACGTTATCAGAAGTTTCTCCGAGGAGGTCTGTTGCAATGTTATAGAGATCATAACGGCTCATGCGTGGGTAGTACCAAGTGTCCACAGAATTCATCTAATATTTAAAATTGCCATATTTTAATTTTTTTACGCCAAATGTTTTGTTTAAATGTCTACACTGGTTGTAATCCACAATGAAACCCTCTTTGCATGCCATAGAAAAATTGTTTACCCAGTCCGGATCCAGTGGTACGGTGTCTTTAATTCCGAAGCATGGTTGTTCACGTGCACTCCAAAGATCTACACAACTAACTGTGCTGAAAAATAGGGAAATCAAAGAAATCTGGATCATTTTTGGATCCATTTTTGACAATTTTCTAGTACTTTGAAGTCACATCAGCGTAGAGGCTACTCATATTCAAAAAGGAGAAGCTCGCGTCCATTTATATATGATTAAGTATGAAGTTTGACCATAATGCTTGATTACTTTTATTGACTTTTAGTATTTAGCTTTTGGAGTTTTCGAGTTATTTTTAGAAACATTTTTCAACTGGTTCAGCAATTATGAAAAACAAGTTCAACTCAAGAAATCCTGAATGAGGATTTGAAAAAGTGTGGTAAGCGCTATGGAAAAGTTTATCTGGGCCATCCAATTAGAGCTAACGATAAGTGATGCGCAAAAGAGGTGGTGAACGTTTCATATGAAACAAAGTGTTGTCATGAAAGTGTAGCACTTTGCCAGCCCATTTAAAAAAGATCTTTTCTAAATCATTTGTGGTTTATTCCACTGGGTAATTCATGTCGAAATAAGATGAATTTTGATAACAGTGAAGCCAAAAATCCGTTACTACAAATCATTGCCAACATTGAGCAAAGCCCCTCTAGTAGTCACATTTACATTCATGTTGTGCGGTTGGTGTGATTGCTTGTACTTCAAGATGGTATCTATTCGTTGAAGGTGAGAAAGTTGTGCAAAGTTGGAGACTGGAACGATGGATTGGATGAGCATAAACGAAGCCGAGTCAATCTAGAAAGAGCTGTCGACTCGTGTTGGTGGCCTTTGGAAAGCAGTTGATTTGAGAAGAGGTTCACTCTTCTAATATATTCAGAAAATAGTAAGAGGTAAAATTGAAGGCGCTTTTAGCTACAATTGGCCACGACAAAAGTAGCTGTCACGAACGTATGGCAGTCATAATATTTTGAACTTATATTGTCAATAAAACAAATACAAATTCAATCAAGTCCATTAAAATGTATTATGCTGTTTGGTTGTTTTGTTTTTTGGACAGGAATCGTCCAGGCTATTTACTTACGTTCCTGCATTGCGTATATATATGTTCTGAATTTTTTTAAGGAAATCTCATTACTTTAATAAGCATATTTTTTATTTATGTATGCACAATGGTAGGTGTTGTGGACACGAACAACTACCCGTAAATTCGCTCCGGTATTCAAATGCTGCCAATGTAAAGAACTACCCGTAATTTACTGCAGCGGATAATTATAATGCACGTTT
>JAHZMX010006375.1:0-12962 GCA_027743895.1 Seira musarum | reverse complement strand
GTTATACCGAAGAAATCCGTTATAGTCTATAACGGATTGTAGCTGTACCGGACAAAATTATGTCGCCCTAGCTCTTCCGTTATATCAAGCTTCGACTGTAATTACTACACTACACGTAATGAAGTGGTCTGCTGCTGATATCTAGTTCGTGTAGTTCATGATTCAGACTTATTTATTCCAAATATTTACATAGTACTATTACAAAACCGAACTCTGTCACTGACATTACTTGTTATACCAGAACTTTTGATTTTTCAAACGAATCTTTAATAACCTCGCAGAAAACATATAACAATGGCAAATTACTGTTTTCATAAATCAGCATTTTTCTGTGAACATAATTTGAGCCTAGTAAAATGATGCTTCATAATATCACAAATGAATCCCACCAACATTTATGACCCTCGTGTTCTGCATTTGCTTTTTAACCTGTCATAAGATTGACTTATTTTGTGTCCGAAAGTAGCCTGGTTTGTTTTAATAGTCACTGTTGGCGAACTCATAATTTTGAGCACATTTCACCATTGTAAATGTGAATATGAGCATGCCTGTGATAGTGTATGAAAGCCTATGTAAAAAATCAAATTGTTGATAACTTTTTTCAACTACGCATTGACGGGCTAATTTTATCATATTCGTAATCAGTGGGTCGGAATTGACTATAACTGATATCTCGCATGTCTGGGAGGTGCTTGCCACCCAAAATTGTTCCCTAGTGAGACAAATTATCCCGGTATCAAGATTATTGGGGTTAGTTGAGTTTCATAAATCCTTTTTGTTTAAATCTTTAGGCGCTTGAGGGTAACATGCAAATATAATTGATTATTAACTTTTAAATGTATTTGTACATAGTAGACAGGATTCCACAAACACGAGCCTTATTAAAGGTTAACTAATCCATTGACCTATTAAAGAAGGTAGCCTTTAGACACTTCAGTCAATAAAAAGTAGTCGGATTGGCTCTACTTTTAGAATTAATTTTAATAATAATAGATTGACAGGTTATCGCCTTTATAATGTTTCGACTCCAATTTTCTAAGTATATATTAGCATTATTTCAAAAGATAGGTAAAATAAGAGAAGGAAATTTTTTTAACCGTAATTTATTTACGATTGCAGACCATTCCGAGGATTGGAAAAGAAAATTGATAATTATAGGAAACCAACGCGCTGCAAAACGTATGCGCATAGGCAGATTGACAAACCTCATGAGAATATTAATAATTATTATTATTGACTTTATTGCAGAAGGTCAAGCACCATCCATATGAGTATAAAGTATAAATTATAAGAATAGTGGATAAATTTGTAATAAGTCAGAGAAATGATACATAAGTCAAGCAAATGAACTTTAAAAAAAAGGATTTAAAATAAGTATATTCATTTGAAAGACAATGAGGAGCTTTGTGTGTTGAACATTTCTCGCATCTAGCTGGGATGGCTTCTGAGATTGTCCCGAGAGAAGTTTCAAGTAGTTAATTAGATGAGTATGGTATTGCCATAAAGAATACATTAGCTGACACCAATCCAGCACTAAAGCAGTTTTAAAGCAAAACAGCAAAAAGCAGGAAAAAAGCTCAAAAAAGCGCTTTTTTTGCCAACACTGGTGATAGCTCATTCGATCTGCCTTTAATTACCAAATAAGACTGCTTCAAACAATATTGAAATATTTTAATTGTAAACGGCATTTGGGGAATAAGACAATAGACTAATGAGTCGTTTCCTTCTTCTTCAACATCGAAACCTTGGCTCTAATTTTTTTATATTCTGTGCAAAATTATTTATAAAACACCTGCTACTACGCAAGATTATTATAATAGATCGAATCAAGGTTTATGCTTGTTTAACACCATTATACAATCATTCCGAATCTATTATCCCAGAAAATACTCGAAATGTAAATAAAATTTAAATAATGTTTTCAAAATGTAACGCTGACGTGGGCGCACTAGATCAAAATAACAAGTGAAAACTGTACAAAATGTTAAAATTAATAAAATAAAGTTATCTTGATTTCCGAGAGAAGTTTGGATAAATTCTTTGAGACTGATTTGATTGCAGAAATGAAAATTGCCTCGCCTTTATATACCAGCCGTAATCATCATCATCGTCCTCAACACATTGTTCTTGGAATTGTCATAAAAAATGTTTGAAACAATGGTGAATGAAGTTATTCTCATTGTAAGAATTTTTGGGAGAACTTTGCTCATTGTATATCACAAAGAAAAGAAAATCTGTGTTAATTTTATTCGCAGGACTACGAAGAACGCTGAAAAAGTATGTGGCTTATTTGATGTGTCAGATTGTTTAGGTCAAATGATCTGGTGTTTTCCGCAAATTCAACTGAATTTTACGACGTTGTCATCTTCCTAAAAAATATGCCATTCGATAAAATTACCAATTTATTTCCAGTCCAAATAATAACATTTGGCATTTATCCACCACATCCAACGTTCATCGACAAATCGATCAATATTTTTTGTTGGAGGCAATGTCCAAACCGCAAGAACTATTTTGCAAAGCATTCCGAAATGAGGTTAATGAACAAAGACAAAGAGCGGATTTTCTGCAATCACCAAGCTAAAATATAAGAACTTATTTATGGGCATATTTATGCCATAGATTCTTAGCCTTCAGTTCAGACGTGAAGATAGCTAAAACATGCTGCTCAATTATTCAAAGCCTAAATATAATATTATTTTTACATATTATAAGTTTGATTTTTGCGAGTATACGCTTAAGTATGGAAAAAGTTTTTGTTCATTTCTTATCAACACAACTGCGACAAACCATATTTTCTATCAAATGAAAATCAATATTTGATAAATCGTTTAAAAAGCTGAGCCCTGAGTGTATGGAAATAGCTGGATTTAATGGAACGGAGCGATAATTTGAGATGATAAGTGCATCAAAACTTGATTTTTAAACTTTCACAAATATGAGCCTTAATACAACAAGTAAAAGCATTTGTTAGCACAACCTTTTTTTACAACATACTAGCCTAGCGCAGCGCAACATTGTTTTCAGTACCTTTTCTCTCTTTAAAGAAAATTTAATTGCCCAAACATTTTACAGAGCTATCAAAATTCAATATCCAAGTTTCTCAATAGTACGTAATTCGATAGTTTTCTCTTGGACTAACAGACGAAAGTGACGAATTCATTAATGCGGGTGTGTAAAAAGGTGTGAGTGACAAACAGGAAATACGTCAGCCAACAGGAAACACGATTTGAACAGGGATGGTAAAACAAAAATCCGAGTTTAGTTTGCAGCTGTAACCTGTTTAAAATGAACATGGTATGCTTATCTTGTCCGACTTCATTTTCGATTTCAAGTTGATTGCTGCTGTTAGTAAAAATTCCTAATGACAGCAATTAATTGGCCTAGAAAGGATGACTGTTTAAATTAAATAAAAACGATAAATTTTTTTATCAATGTTGCAAACGACAAGCGGTGGTTGATTCAAACCGAAACACATAATTGTGGTTTCGTGTTGACCTAAATTCAAGATTTCCACGGAATTCAAGAATATAGTTCTTCCGCCAGTTTTATACCATATGAAAATAAATTGATAGCATAATTTATTTAGATTCTTGTTCAGAGTGTCGAATTACATAACTATAATAAATTTGAGAATTTTTGGAAGTATAATTTTTCCATCAATTAGCTCTATATAGCACACCTTGATGGTTTGATTAGTTAATATTCTTGTTCAGTACGTTGAATTACACCGGTATATAGATTTCAGCCTAATCTAAGGCTTTTTAAAGATATCGTTTTTTTCTACCAATTTGTTCAAAATAGTTCAAATTGGCAGAAAATCAATAGACTTCTTATACATGACCTAAACTACTCGCATTACATATTGTTCCAAACTTCGTTCCAAAGTTAGGGTGAAAAAATATCGTTTCTCGTCAAAAAACGAGTTTATCTTTATCTGTGGGCTTTAAGGGAAAAACCCCGTTTCCGTTCAAAAGCCAACGAGACAAGCAAAGTTATATTTCAAGAACGCAAATATTTGTCGTCGCCTCGTGCGACCCATTTGTTGTTGTTGTTGACAGTTTTCATATCGTGGTCGTCGTCATTGCCAAGTTTTAAACATCTAACCAATACGCTTTTTGAAAGTCTTGACACTCAAGTCTCAATTTATTGAAGTTTATTGAAATCTTAAAAATGGATAAAAGTTTATCTAATCCCTTAATTTGTTTCCTAGACACATCATTCTTTATTTGCTGTTGCCCATACCGATTTTCAAACGCCAGCAAAAAATCAAGTACAGAAAAATCACCAAAGCAATTTCAAGCCCAATCGTGGATACTTCATAAGCTAATTTGTCTTATTTTTGCAATTCTCCACATTTTATTTCTAATTCGCGAGATACGACGGACTTTTCCAAAAAACGGCCAAGAATCCCACAGAATATTTTGCATTTGCCTTCAACATTTCCAATTTTTTCTTCAAGTCTTGGCTCATAAAATTCTTGTGGTTTGACAAGAACCGCATTCTTCGTATTCTAAATTTTCTGAGAGATACTGAACTCAACGGTGGATTCCCTTCACTCTGCCCAGGTGTTTTGAAATATCTCGTAGATAAACGCTGCATATTCTTGATTTGTATCGCCAACCTTGGGCTGGAACTAGAAACGTTCATATATGCAAGGTTTTCAGATGCAGATAGCCAAATATGGAGTATTGGAAACTGGTGGAGGAGGATAGTGAAAGCTGGATATCACACATTCTTCATGGAATACATAGGAAAGGAATCAAATGGGTTGTCAGTATTCATGGGAATATTGGGCGTAGTTGCATTTTCTCAAAGGTAAATAAATAAAATAAAGCTATTAATGCAGCTGTAACCACGTAGCTGAGGAAAAGGGTTAAATAGGAAAAAAATTTTTTTAGAATACTGTTTCAATGTCTCTAAAGATCCCTAAGCTGTCAAAGGAAACATTTTTTTGCAAATTTAAAAAAAATCCTTCATACGATGAAAGTCATGAAAACATGCATACATGAAAAGAGTGCGAAGAGACCTTTCAAATGAGGTATCACAAGCCTTTTCATTTAAAAACGTTTTTACCGCCCGCCGCCGCTGACCGTTAAATTTTTTAAACATTTCAAAGTAACAATTTCACTCAGCTTTAAAAGAGCATTCGAATGAGGTATTACATTCTTTATGTTTTGCATTGCAAAATAGTTTTAACGACCTCCTGCCCTTTACCGTTAAAAAATTACGAAATTCTAAACACGCTTTTTTACTCAGTATTTTATGCGCTTTCGATTGAGCTATGAAAACATGTGCTGTCATTTGAAAAAAATTTCAACCGTTGACCCTGCCGCTAATACTTGACCTAAAATTCTGAAAAGCAATAGGTGTCGTTCTCAGTTTAAGCAGTGAATCTTTGTTCAAAATTTGAGCTCAATCGGTAACACCTTTCAAGAGTTATCGTGTACACGGACAGACAGACAGACAGACGGTCATATCATTCTCAATACGAGCTTTGTAATCTCAGCTTCGTACTAAATTCTGTTACTTGAATCGCTGGTTTTGTTTCGACCAATAATAGCTAAACTTTTATTTTTCATTAGACGCGTATGGGCAACATTAGTCGAACTTATCATGTTGCTGAACTCTTTAACATTTTGGATTCCTGCGAGATCCTTTGCCTCATTTCTTGAGCAAGGAACAGGACAACAGCTGGAAGCCGTTTCAGACATTTTGGTTCCAGAAAAGGAGGACTCCAAAGGTCGAACGACAAGTCATAAAACTTGCAAAAACCAAAAAGTGCTTTTTCTAGTGGAACCACCCCAGACTCTGGGGAATTCGAAAGCACAATGGTGCATGGTCTCTTTGTATTTGGAAAATTTGAAAATTCTGACCAACCTTCTCAACGACACATTTGGCACTTCTTTGTCCTGGTATATTGTGGTTTACATTCTGGCGTACTCCACATTTCTTGATGAGGCTTTAATTAAAGAAAAGGGAAGCAATGATTGGGGTCTCATATTCAGAATTTGGTACTACATCATGATTTCTAGTATTGCTCTGACTCTTGCTGCTGATGCTTGCGATCGGGTAAGCCAGTTTTACAAAAATAAAATAAAATTTTAGTGAGCAAAGGGATTTGCAAAAGCTTTTTGAAAAAAACTCAGATGTATTCCTTCAAGTCGTGGATATCTGGAAAAGGTAACCGACGAGACATCCCTCTAGACGAAATCACTATGGCTCTCATTGATATTGAGAGTGAGGTCATGTCCCTTAAAGCTAGCAACGTGTTTCCCATTTCCTACGCTGCAGTAGCAAATGTAAAAAAAATATATTGCATGCATAAATTGCAGCTGTAATATTTCTGTATATTAAAATTTATTATTGCATAATTTAAATTTCATTTTTAGGTCGTGTTTGTAACAGTGACATACTTCATCATTTGCGTACAGTCCGCAAATCCTGATAAATAAAAATTTAAAATATAACTAATTCATCAAAGCACTCAATTTTTTTCTCTTCAAAGTACCATCAGGTGTGTTACGTCATTAGGAACTATAAATTGTGACAGTTTGGATAACAATTAGCAGCTCACTTCAACAGGCATGTTATTACGTAGCTGACGTCATCAGCAGAGTATTGATTTCGATTGGCATGTCGGTTTGTCTGTGTGTACGATAACTGTTGAACGAAGTCACTTGGGACGACACCTATAATTTTTCAGAATTTTAGATCAACCATTAACGGCAGGGCCAACGGTTAATATTTTTTAAATGAAAAATACATATGGCTTGTGACCTTGTGAGAGGTCATTCAAAAACCTGTGAAAACTGAGCAAGTTTGTTCATTTTATTTGTCGAAAACACTAAAGTTTTTTTTTTTCAAATGGCTTGTGATAGCTCATTCGAAAACGACTTAAAAACTAAATACGACCGTTATACAACAATTTTTAACTATTTTATTGTCAACGGCGTTTGCTGGATAAAACAATGAAGTGGTCAGTTTTTTCTTTTGCAATAACAAATGATTATGGAAATCTTGCCTTTCATTTCTTTGATATTTTATACAAAATTATTTATAAAACACAATGTTACATAACATTATTGAAATAGATCGATTCAAAGTTTATGCTTGCTTAACACCATTAGATAATCATTCCGAGTCTAATCCAAGAAAATATTAAAAATGTAAATAAAATTTATGTAATGTCTTCAAAATATAATGCTGACGTGGGCATGATTGATCAAAATAAAATTTGAAACCCACACAAAATGTTGAAATTAATAAAATAAAGTTAGAATGATGTCTGAGAGAAAATTGGATAAATTATGGAGACTGATTGCAGAAAATGAGAATCGTCTCGCCTTTATATAGCAGCCGTAATCATCATCATGGTTCTCCAAGCATTGTTCTTGGAATTGCCGTAGAAATGCTTCAAACAATTGTGAATGACGTTATGCTCGTTCTTAGAATTTTTTGGGAGAATTTAACTTTGCTCAATAGTGCTTTGGAGTGAAAAGCAAAATTGTATTCATTACGTTCATGGAACTGAAAGTAGGACTACGAAGAACGCTGTAAAAATTATTGGTTTAATTGATGCATCGGACTGTTTAGGTCATATGCTTTGAAATTCCACAAATTCAATTGGATTTTACAATGGTCCATTGTAGGAAATACGTTGAAATTCGATAAAACTTTTAATCAAATCATCAATCTATTTATTTTCAGTCCATGTAACAGCATTTGTCCACCACATTTAACGTTCATCGACCAATCAATCAATATTTGTTGCTGTTGCTGGGCAATGTCCGCTAGCACCAACCGTTTTGTAAAGGGAATCAAAATGGGGTTAATGAAAAAAGGACGGATTTTCTGAAGCGAACAAATTACTACTGGTAATATGCACTCGTTTGGGGGCATGTATAGCTTCATGCAATACATAGATTCATACGCAAACAACAACAACAGCGTCCTGACAAGTCACGGCGAAGACAATCTATATGCTTGCGCAAATTAAAAGATGGGAACAACCTATACTTAAAAAATAATGCCTATTATTTTTTAAGTATTATATTTTAGTGAAGACCATTAACAAGTATGACAAAGGTTTTTGTGCCTTGCTTATTGACACCATGGCAAAAAATTATTTTCTTTCAAATGAAAATCGATTTATTTGATAAATCGTTTAAAAATTCTAAAAACCTGTAGTGTAGTGAAATAGTGGATTTAATGGACATCCTTCTGTATCATACCATATCATTATTGTTTTTTTTTCAGCAACTTTTTTTGCCTATATCTTATGCTGCCTACCCATCTTGCAACACTAAATCGATAGTTTTCGTTTGGACTGACAGAAGAACTCGTCGAGTTCATAAACGTAGATCGGCAACAAAGTGTGGATGACAAACAGGAAATACGTCAGCCAGCAGGAAACACGAATTGATCAGGGATGGCAATATGGCTTAAATATTCTGGATTTTTAGTCGTAAAAACCGGCTTAAATATGAGTGTTTCACAACTGATTTCAAATTGGATGATGTCACTAAACGCATTGATAAAATTAATTGACCTGACCGTAGGATTAATTCTTGACACGATTTAGATAATTAGACACTGCGAAAGCAATTATGAGCCAAGAATGCCTTTTTATCGTTCCTGGACAAAATGGATTTATTTTTTTCTTTGGGCTTTAGGCCATACAAAATCCATTTCTGGTCGAATATTTACGAGCCGAGCATAGCTGCATTTGTTGTCGCCTCGTGCGACCCTATTTATGGTTGTTGACGTTGCCTGTTTTGTATTTTGTATTCGTCTTCATTGCTAAGGGATGCAGCTAAAGCCACTTTACACTCAAGAAATTTGTTTCTTAAAAATGGATAAAAGTTTATCTAATCCCTTGATTTGCTTTCTAGACACAACATTCTTTATTTGCGGCTCCCCTTATCGGTTTTCGATCAACGGTAAAAATTCAAGTGAAACTTCAATTCCCAAAAAATCCAAATTTCAAGCCCAATCGTGGATTTTTCATAAAATAATTTGCGTCGTTTTTGCAATTCTACACATATTATTTTTAATTCGCGAAGTGAGACGGACTTTTCCAAAAACGGCAAACAATCCTACAGAATATTTTGCATTTGCATTCAACCTTTCCAATTTTTTCTGCAAGTCATGGCTCATAAAAACCTTGTGGTTTGACAGGAACCGCATTCTTCGTATTCTAAACTTTCTGAGAGATACTGAACGCAACGGTGGATTCCCTTCAATTCCAATCAGTCCAGGTTTTTTGAGATACGTCGTAGATAAGCGTTGCATATTCTTCTTTTATATCGCTAATCTTTCGTTGGAATTGGAAACTTTCGTATACGCAAGGGACATCTTTCCGGATGCAGATAGCCGAGTATGGAGCATTGGAAATTGGTGGAAGAGAATAGTGAAAGCTGGATACCATATCTTCTTCATGGAATACACAGGAAAGGAGTCAAATGGGTTGTCAGTATTTATGGGAATATTGGGCGTGGTCGCGTTTTTCCAGAGGTAAATAAATTTAAATAAATTTACGTGTGAATAAATTCCGCTACATTCAGAAAATAATTGGCTACTTCTTTTTTTATTAGACGCGTATGGGCAACACTTGTTGAAATTTCCATGTTTCTGAACTCTCTAACATTTTGGATACCTGCGAGATCCTTTGCGTCATTTCTTGAACAGGGACAATCACAAGAAGCCGCTTCAAATGCCCTGATTCCCGAAAACGGCACGTCCAAAAGAGAAACAAGTAACCGCAAATCTCGTGAAGCCCAAGTGCTTTTTCTTGTGCAACCACCACCAAAGCCGAATTCAAGGGCAGAATGGTACATGATATCTTGGTATCTGGAGAATTTGAAAATTTTGACCAATTTGCTGAATGAAACAGTTGGAACTACTTTGTCCTGGTATATTGTGGTGTACATTTTGGCGTACTCCACATTTCTTGATGAGGCTTTAATTCAGAAGAAGGGAAGCAATGATTGGAGTCTCATTTTCAGAATTTGGTACTACATCATATTCTCAAGTGTTGCTTTAACTCTTGCTGCTGATGCTTGCGATCGGGTAAAGTGGTTTTACAAAATCTAAAATTTAAGCAGGTTTATTTTCGCTTAATTTGCATAAACTTTTGAAAAATTCAGATGTATTCCTTCAAGTCGTGGATTTCTGAAAAGGACAATCGACGAGACATCCCTTTAGACGAGATCACTGTTGTCCTCAATGACATTGACAGTGAGGTCGTGTCCCTTAAGGCTAGCAACGTGTTTCCCATATCCTACGCTGCAGTTGCAAATGTACGGCTTTTAAAAAAATGAACACATGTATGCCTTTAAAATATTTTGCATCTATAAAAATGTATTAACTTCTTTGCAGGTTGTGTTTGTAACGGTGACGTACTTCATCATTTGCATACAGTCCGCAAATCCAGATAAATAACTTATAATTTCCTTGGTAAATATTTAGTCATTTGGTAGCCAATAAAATTCACTAGATTTATGTCTTCAGGTCTCAAGATAACTCTACATCAGCAAAATTGTATGATTCTACTGTAAACATATAAAGAAGAATGCAGCTACAGTTCTGAGTCATTCTCGGCAAAATTTAAAAAAAAACTATTCAATTCAATATACTTTATAACCGTGTTTTAAGATGATCATTCATCATAACAATGATTGGTCTTCCTATCTTAACACAAATAATAACAGATATCATCCATAAAATTGTCGTAGCCAAGAATCCTCAGAATCTAAGCTACTGCTATTGTATATTGTATCACATCTTATTTGCAAATCAAACTCACGCGAGATTTGTAATCAGTTCAAAAGTTATTTTTTCTGCATGATTCATGATGTGCTTTGAATGGCAAATTGAAATGAATCACCTACATTTCTGTTGAATCGAAATACGAATAAAAATGTTCTCGAGTATCTGACGAAATTAAACCGAATAAATAAACATTTTATTCAGAAAAGCAGCTTTTACGTTTTCGTAAATTTGTTTGTGGATCATTGCACTACGTTTGCTTTCGCACGCCTACAATCACAATTCAGTGCGAGCTCCTTTTTCTGAAAGAAAGGAAGCAAGTGTATGTGTTTTGCTTGCAATGATGATGATGACGATGTCAAATAAACAAAATAGGCATAAAAATTTCTTTGTGCTTACTCAGTATCACTATTTTTGCATGCCTCACTTGACGTACATTGATTTGCGTGCAATGATCTAACGTGAGTTGGGAACCTAATTTCAAACACAAATACAATTCGTTGAAAAGAAGTAAAATGTTTCCATCATTCATTTTTTGCAACTAGATACGTGAAGATCAAGAAAATTTCTTCTCAATCATCTCTCCACAATAAAGCTATTGAAAATAATTTTGAAATTTGTATAAAATATTTGGGAAGAAATTTCTTTGAAGAAGAAAATAACTTTAGTCTATCATGAACACCAAAGAAAAAGGCGCACGGAAGTCGGGGTCAGACAAGAATAAAATTGTTTGTATCCCACGACTCAAGCCATCACCGGAACGGATTTTTGCGACAGAGCCTCGTTTCGTTCTTCCCCATCCGGTACTTTTCGCATTCCCCGGAGGCAGGTACCTAGATCGAAAATTAGTTTGTGTGAACACAGATGAGGAGTATTTTAACCTTAGGCGTGAGCTATTCAAAATAATCTTGGAAGACACCGCAGGAGTCCCTATTCTTAATGTGAGGCTTGCTCCCACTCGCAGGTCGGCTAAGTTCAATATTTTTGTTGGAGATGGTTTGGAGAGGAAGATTTGCGAAACAAACGTGAAGAACACTTTTATTACAACTAAGGTTACTGTGGATTTCTGGGATGTGTGCACTGGAGAAAAGAGACACATCGCATTGAAAGCAGATTGGACATGCACGAAAGGAGTCATTTATCTTGGAGAGCCGAAGGAAGGTGGAATTCGGATTGCGAAAATCTCTGGAGAAATAGAGAAACATAGGTGGTACCAATGGTGCAATATTTTCTTGGAAATTGTTCCTGGTGTGGATGCAGCTTTGATTTTGGCTATTTTTCAGTTGGCTCTAAATATATGATCATGTTTGGAACCGTAATCAGAATAAAATTAAGATTTTTTTGTGGAAGCGAATATAACACAAAGGACCATTTAGGCTTTTTTGTTAAAATGACTGTTTTTATTCTTATTTAGTTATGTTACGATAAATTTGAATTTATTTACTGGCCTATATTAAAGAAAATTATGTGTCAAAATATGTTTGTTTGTTTATAATAATTAATCATTAATCAATTTTGAACCTAATAAATTGGAATTTTAATAAAACGATTTTTCTTTCATTTCCAAGTAAAATGGTTCACGTTTTCATATTTTGCATGAGCATAAGGAGCAAATGTTAATTTCATTGACGGGATGACAGGAAATGTTATGTCGTGTTTTATTTCAGCGGCCGTTCTCTCACACTTTAATAATAAACTCCATTAAATTCCGTCGCTTCAAAATTAACGCGTAGCCCAAGTTATTGCAGTTGCAGCATTCCAGGTGAATTGCTTCAAATTGCCCCGAAAACGACCAAACTTTACAGTTTTTTATGGATCACAAAGAATAATTTGCATTTGTCTTTATTGAACGTCATCATCCTCATTTGTAACATTTAAGTACTAACTATATTTGTTCAGATTTCCAGGATAAACCTTAAAATATATTAAAACGGTCTATCTGCTTAACAAACGCCCACTTTTTTCAAAGTAATTAAATCTTACCAACAAAGTTTTACTATTTCTTGTTGAAATGCAACCTTAAGCAATTAGCACTAACGATGCAACAACCCGAACTGTTTATCTGGGATTTAAAGGCTGATTATTGCAAAGCATGTGGCGTGGATAGATATGATGAAGTGCCAAGTGAATTGACTCAACGCTCGGTTTTGACCGTTATTTTTGAAAATTATTTTTGTGAAGATAAAATAAAC
>JAHZMX010006374.1:0-10693 GCA_027743895.1 Seira musarum | reverse complement strand
TCAAGAGTTCATGCTGAAGATCTCTCGTACGCAACCTCTGTCAAATGTTGCGAACACAATCTGGCGTTTTTACAGTTAATCTTGTCTTTGCGAGAAGTAAGGTAGTATCATCTTCGTCGTGTTTCTTCATCTTTTGGAAATCGGTGAAACTACAGTTATTTTGTCTAGCTTATCTGACCAATAATTACAACAGTCAGCAACTGTACTCGTAGTAGGCATTTTAATTATTCTATTGCTTTCATAATTAATCTTTTAAAAACTATGCAAGTCTTTTTTACGAGAACAAAGACACAAACCGCATGTACCATGCATATGTACACAGGCATATACCTTCATCAACAAAACAACTTGGTAACCAGTTGACGTCAGAATTCATTTTTTTAAATTCAAACCTAAATGCATTGTAATGTCGCTATGTTGCTCTGTGGTGATATATCGTGCCAGATCATTTCACATGTAAATGAGAGGCTTTTTTACGAGAATATTTTTGGGATTAGGTGTCACCAACTTGATCTTTCTTTTCAGGTGCACGATCCTAAACTATGATGCAAATTAAATGCAGTATCCGCACGTTTTTGGCGTTGAGCCGTTGGAGGTAAGGTTCAAGATTTAGAGACTTAAAAGATAATATTTGGATGAAGTGTTCCTGTTCCACGAAAATATAGTCATTAATAAATTAAGATGCAAATAGAAGTCCTTTAAACGAATAAGGAAAAACCTAACTATGTATCGTGTACATACTCTTTCTTGCTCGTTTAGGCATGTGGTGGGATGCATGTTGTAGATGTAAAGTAGTAATTCACTTATTATCGAATCGAAAATTCGCAAGTAAAAAAATCTTTAAGTTCAGACCAAGTAGGTTTTGAAGTACATTGAATGTGTAGCAGTTTTCTTAGTATTTGTATCGGTAACACCGTCAAAACATTACCACAGCTTTGAAAGTCTATTACTCACCTCCTTATCTTAATTTCTTACTAGGTCACTTAGTCACTTTCTCATTAGAGATGTTTATAGTTATTTTTATGGCTTTGTACAGGCATCTGACTGAGAATTCTTACTTTTCGTTGAATTTTCATCATGAGCCAAAGCCCAAACTGACTCAAGTTAGGATGATTCATGATTCATAGGTGGCCAGAGGCACTTCAAGTTCACAAAGTGAAAAATTAATAGCGATTTTCTTTTTTCGCTGATAACGCCACACAAGAATTTACTGCGATTTCATTTTTCGTTGAGGGTTATCATGATTTTAAAGGTTTTCAAGCAATCCAATCGAATGCCATCTGAAACCGTCTATTTTCTCTGAACGTCTACTTGTCACTTTTTTAACTGCAATTGCAAGTTGCAACACAAGAGTAACAATTGGAATTCGTCTTATTGACAGTTGAGACCATCCCTACTGCCAATGAAATGGTTCATGGCTTTTGTATTGACTACATTTTGGCATTTTCTTATTAATCGACTTGCTCCCCCTATAAACTACTGTCATCGGCATCGATTTGATCAAGAAAGCCAAGACGATCTTGGAACCAAACGTTTTCAACTTCATGAAGAATTACACCCTTCATAAAAGGCGTTTGAGGCGGTGGCAGTTGCAAATACCGATGAATTTTAGATTGCTAATTAATCTAGCGTAAATAATATAAAGTATTACTGTTTGCCTGGTTGTGATTGTGAAATATAACGGAATACCAGCAATTGTTTTAGGTAATAAAAAGTAGATTTAAGCAGTTTTTGTATCACAAACATTTGAGATTAAAGTTGAGTAAAAGGATTTATTTAACGTAGTAAAAAATTCTAATGAGGGATAATGAAAAGCCTCGTGTACATTTCATGATGTTTTGCAATGTGCAATCTCTAAAAGGATGAAAGCATGAATAATGCTGTGCAAAATCTGATCTTATGAACTTACTAACTTACCTAAAAATAAAAGCTAAAATAATAACGACAAACAAACTATTGAATGGATGAATATGAAAAAAAACTCAAAAAAGGAAAATGTTTTCAAATGCTGATTTATTTACATCCCCATAAATCCTAATTAATTAGGTATAAAAGTATAAGTGTATATAACTGTGAATTTTTAAGCTTAAAATGCTACTTCTCCTTTTAAAAAACTGAATTTTTTACGGGAGAAATAATTTTTGCGAAAAATCTTTCAAACCAGATAAAAGCAAAATTCCTCAGATTCTTCCGTACCAGCTAGATAGCCTAAAACATAAATTGCATCCTTGAGAAAATAAGTATTTCATTTTTGCACGATTAAATACTACTTCCATTATTGACTACTTTGTTTTTGTACCATGTAATTTTCTAATTATGTATTGTATTACGTATGTATAAACCAGAGATGGATTGCATATTTCAGTCTCCTTGTGAAATGATATGATTATGGGGAAACATAACGGTCATTTTCTGCAAAGGAAAAAAGGAACTAGAATGCCAAAGAAGGAGGATTAAAAATGATGAATGGGTTGTGTTAAGGTTGTGCTGTAGTAGAATATTATTCAGGAATAAAAGTGGGTATTATGATGATTATTTTTAAATTATCCCGAAAGAAAAGGCATTGTAGAAGTGTGAAAAGGGTTTCAGAGAATATTTGAGATTTTTTAACGTGCAAACTATACTTTTTCTTCAAGCATTGGCTGGGTAGGTGTCAAATTCTTCCATCTTCCTTTAAAAGTTCAACGAAACAACAAAGGCGTCATCATCTCATCCTCATAAATACCGACATGGAACGTAAAACATTTTTTACAGTTTACTTTTCACTGATAAAAGTATATACGTTTTGTACTAAATACGAAGAATGCATGAGCTCGCATAGCTATGCTATCTTCGCTTTCGTGTGGCTGATTGTTTGGTCGATTGTAATTGTGAAGTATTTAGCATTAAGATTACAAAGATTGAAGATTACGTCAATATGAAAATTAACGCTTGATGGGTGAATTCACTCGAAGGTGTAAGCCAAGCAGGAAGTTATTTTTCCGTGGGAAAACACTTTTACTTATCCAATAGCGAATGGCTTGACCGTAAGGTAAATAAATAAATTCACCTACACGGCTGTTCTAAGAGACTATATTCCTTATTTGTTTGGCCAAGGAATCTGAATTTTAAAAAAACCCGACACTGCTAAGTAAAATTGAGTGAAACAATTCGAAAACGTAATTTTTTAAGAATTTTTAAGACCATCAATACTTAGCTCAAGAAAAAAATATTTTACTCTGTCAATTTTAAATATTTAAGTACTATGTTTCGGCATTTTAAATGCTTGGGTTTTACATTTTAATTCTTGAAGCACATTAGAATACATTAAATGCTCCAAACCTAAAAAATGTGAAAATTGAATTATTCTTGGACTATAAAATAAGTTTTCCCTGTTGGTTTAGCTCAAAAGCTCAGTATTTGGCAAAATTTCTTCGAACATCTCTGCATCAAACAATTCAAAATGTTTATGAGCAAAATGTAGGTATAATTCCGTCATTGAAAATATTCTTGAAAATTCTCTCCGTCAATAAAGTATATTTTAATAACCCAAAAGCCCATAAAAATATTCACCTTCGGCCCCGTCATCTCATCATCCTCAGTATACGTTTTAGTTTTATTACTCATTTTCTTAACCCTTTTTTGTCGGAATGTTACAATGTCTTAGCACAAAGACCTGGCGGTTATTATTACTTTCATTCCTCAAGTCAGACTACAAAAAAATCAAATATTATTATTCACAAAGAATACACATAAAAAAAAGAAAGCTTACAACATGCCCTCTAGAAGTATATGACTTTATAAAAATACCTGTCAGATCATTTTATGTGAAATCGGAAAAACAGATGCGTATTCAAGGGAGTAAAATATATTATTATTAAGGAGATTGTGTGTATTAAGGAACAGTAGACAATGAGGACTAATGTTTTACCTGCGTCATGTCATCGTCTTTATTATTATGAAGAGGTGATATACTAAGATGATTAGTTATGATGATGTAATAAAATGTTAAAGGATCAAAAGTCTCGTGGGACCAGTAAAATTTTTCGCCGCATTCAGAAATATATTCATTTGAACGGTTAGACAAGTAAAAATATCTCTTAAACCGTGGTTCTCACTTGGGAGATCTGTCGATGCATATTTCATACGTCATAGTCATGAATCATATTATATTTATACTTCCCCTTAACTGCCAAAAATTTATTTAATTAGTTTTATGTACTTACTTACGTGTTTTGTGTTTCATGATAAAAGAATGCAATCAAAATGGCAGTTAAATTAGATGTAATTTGTAATATCCTACAAAAAAGCTATTCTAATCAACTATGGTGTCTACAGTGGGAAAAAACATCGTGTTTAAAAATCTATGATTTTATTTTTTTGGCAAAAAGTAAAGATTGTGGAGGAGTGACTTCTTGTTTTTTTTTCTTGGCAAACATTTTGCAATACATTTGGA
This sequence comes from Seira musarum, assembly GCA_027743895.1. Taxonomy (NCBI): domain Eukaryota; kingdom Metazoa; phylum Arthropoda; class Collembola; order Entomobryomorpha; family Entomobryidae; genus Seira; species Seira musarum. Next base: position 6,258 of record JAHZMX010006374.1, on the reverse strand, counting down.
GTAATTCGACTTAAAAACGTACAATTACAGCGTAGACTTTTGAAAAAAATATGAAATGGCTTGCTTTTAGATAGCAAAAGATTTTGAAGCCCTGAGTATTTACTAACTTAGTTAAGTAACTACAACAAAGTAAAATGCAGATTTTAAATAATTTTCAGCGTCTTAGAAAAATCTTGTGGGAATCTCAAAAGCAGAGTGTAAAAAAAGAAAACGTTTAAGTAGATTGCATGTGAATAATGACAATGGCAGAGGTGGTCGGAGTGAAATTAAATCGCTTCAATAATACTTGTATTTGTACGTATAGACACGTTCACTTAAGCCCAACTTTGAGGAAGGTTCAGCAACCAAACCATGAGACTGGCATGTACTTGTTTTCAAATCTTTTAAAAAGAAAATGAGGGTATAAGCCTTGTTTTTTGAGTGAGATCAGGAATCAGGATAATTGATTCTGATTAAACGATTTTCATCGCCATCGTCAGTCACAAAAACATTAAGCTCGTCATAATATGATTGATTTGAGACCAAGAAGACTGAAAGCATATTATAGAGTAAAACAAGTAATACGAATGGGTTTTCGGCACTTCTTTTTGTTTTTCGTGATGCTGCTGCTGACCTGTAAGTAGCTAGTAAAGAGGTTTTTATGTAATCCACAGAAGAATGTCTGGTTTTTCTCACAAGCACCATTACAATTTTATACCATTGTTTATGGATAGACTTAAGTAAGACGTGAGTAATTAGCAGGGACTCGTTTTCAGCGGTGTTGAGCTTTTAAAGGATATGAGACATGGGATCTGTCACAAGTTTTAATGAAATGGTGCTAAAATGAGGATTAGGCAGTTTTGGGATGGATTAAAGGACCTTGCTTGTACCTTTCGACCAAAAACCGAACCGTGTGGTGTAAAGTCCCAAGAGGTGAATGCATATTAGCTTGCCCTGACAGAATTTTCAGATTGCATTCTACTTGATTTATGGAGACTTTATAAATATGAATAGTATGCTATGTAAACAACATATTTGATTGTTTATTTGATAAATCAACGATATTTATCCGTCTTGTTTATATTATCATTATCATCACATTTTGAAAGATTCGATCCTTGATTTTAAGGGTTAGATTTTCAATATATAGGTAGCCATAAAAATTATTCAAAGGAAACATTATCATTGACTCAAAATACAATATTTTGAAACAATATCAAATGAAAACGTCAATATTTGTTATGATTTAGTATTAGGATTTAGAACAACACTTTTGATTTTATGAGGGCATTAACAGAGGTAACTTTTAAGAGGTATCAGTCAATGAAGTTATAAATCTTTCATATTATGCAATGCAAGTGATGACTTGATTTACAGTAGTCAGGAGATGATTTATGTCATATCGCTTTCACAAATCATCTTAACTAATGATAAACATCTTTCTGACACATCTGCTTAAAAAGTATTTTAGTCCAACTTTTCTGACGATTCCAACATGACAAAACTTCCTAACGATTGGCAAAAGGAGGCGAGATGAAAAAGTTTATAAATGTAGGAGAGCTTATGTGAGAAATTGAAAAATGGCATAAGTTGCTTCTTGCTTTTCTCTGTGGTTTCTTTGTTCGTATTCGCAAGTTATAATTCTTAAAGAGTCAGAGAATGTTCAAACCAGGTATTTTCATCCTTTTACCCACTCTCATCTCTGACATTGCATGTGCTTAAATTGTTGAGAATGCAATTCTTCGTCAAATACGCTCCTCAGTGGTATATATAATGATTTCACGACCACACCGGACCTTCCATCGCCATCATCGATGATATGCCTTTAATTGTGATCACGAATTTTCATGACACAAACATTTCGCACGGAATGAAGAAGCTAAAATAAAAAAACAAAGATGGTATACATCTATGGATGGATGTGAGTACGCAGCGTTCAAGAACCTCACAAAATTACATAATCCACTCATCCTCATGATTGCGATTGTTTCGTGGCATTTTATTATGTAACATTAGGTATCTTAATAAGGCTCATCATCTGCCTTTTTTGCTTTTTATAGCTGTAAAAATGAGATTTCGGTGGTGCACCCACGACGAAAAAATAATTGCATTTTTTTGTGATAATAATGTAAGATTTTTAAAAAAAATTTTCAGTGTCAGTTAAGCTTGAACTATGTCGTACAATGGAGGACTCGAGGATCCACAAAACTGGCCATTTTCCGTTCGTTACACGGCATCCCCGTACAGGAAGTCTAAGTTTCCGGTGGATGCGACTGTCAAATCTGGGGGATCGGTTGGACCTCTGCCCACCACCGCCACATCATCCGATACACACCTACAACATCTTCAGTTTCAACAATCAAGTCAAAGTCAAACGCAAACACACCACCACCAACAATGGTCACAATTACAGTCGCAGTCAGTCCAAGAAAATAATGAATCTATCCCAACTTCATATCACCGTGCCTTAGTACAAAGTGGTGGCGGTTCAGGTGTAATTAATACGGGTGGGTTCTTAATGAACAGGAATGGTAGTAGTGGTAGCGGTGGGAATGTGTCGACACCCTCATCATCATCTTCACAGAATTTGGGTTCCCTGTTCCCGTTACACCAAGTGGTTCCTCACCATCAAGCTAATCAGCCTTTGTTTGCTCAAGCTCTAGTTAATTACCATAATACGCAGAATAACAGTAGTAATCATATTAATCGCCAACATCTTCATAACCAACATCATCAAAGACAATTGCAATTTCAGAAAGGTGGACTCCCTCCCAATAGATTGTCGGGAGTGGGAGGGGGAATAAGTAACAGTTTGGCATTTGAAAGTGCTCACTTACACCATCAGTACCAGAACCACCAAGAAAGACAACGAATTTTGCAACAAAGATTACTTGTCAATAGTGCAAATCTACCTGGGGCTCATGGACATCCACATTCCTCGTTTATCGCGAATAATAGTGGAAGTGGTATTAAGCCAGGAGGTGGAGGGGTGGGCGTGAAAAGCTCGCTTCCAGATCATCATCATTATGGATTGCCCCTTTCGAGTAGTGTGGGAAATAGTGGAGTGGTTGGGGCGCAGATTTTATCCAGACAAGCGAATAATTTGGGAAGCTCGCAGATAAGACAAGGGAATCCAGTGTGGCATCTTTTGTCGGAGAATAAGGACTTGGACAAGGTAAGATTTAACTTGATTCTTCATAAACAAAGACTGCAATTTGTAGATTATTACAATTTTCGTTTTCGCTTTCCTTGTAATCTAACTTTTTGAGAAAAAAATTCGGTTAAAAGGACGGTGTTTGGGTTAATTTATTGAGTTCATTTTGCATTTGAGTAGATCGAATTCCTCGAATAATACAACAAACGAAAAGTGAATTGAATGGAATGAATAAATGGGAATCTTTAATCTAAAGTAGATCACGATTGCTTCTTCATTTTTTCAAAAATGTGTACACTATTGAGGATGAATTCAATTTTTAAGAAGTTTTAAGTAGAATACTACTGTAGCATAGCCAGATCATGTCTTGCAATAAAATTTCTTTTTTTGTTGTGTCTAAAAATCATTTTCTTACGTTCTAAATAAGCAAATAAATAAGTAGAAGTCAATTTTGGTAATCATCAGACGTTCTAAATCAGGTACGAAACGCTTTGGTAAAAAATTGTGAAGCAAGAAGTGATGAAATGATTTTATATCGATTCAACATTCTCATGAAAACTACACACACAATAAGCGTAAGTATTTCGTTGCGTCAACATTTTCTGTATGAGTGTATAAAACTGCAAATAATAATGTCAGCTCACGTTTTTTCCAGCTAATAGTTTTCAGCATGCATGCGATCGAAAGAAAATGAAGCAATAAATATAAATCTTGACTGACGGAGGATGCTCAAGAAAAAATGGAATTGTTTGAGTTTCTGTGAAAAGTATGAAGAGTAGAATTGTTATGAGTACATATTTGCATTCTACTTCCCTTTGCTCCAAAGAAAAGACAAATTGATGCGAAAAATGCCTGTGGTTCCTGCATGGTTTGTTCACCTGCATTGTATGTTATGTCGAAAAAGTCAGAGATCACAGCGCTTATTGCAATAATCGTAATCGCCTGCACGCGTAAGCAAGAAGATTACTTTTATTGGAATTTTTTAATGCCGAGTTGAGCTCACAGTCTGATTGTATTAGTAGGCACAACGATCAAAACAAAATTCCATTGCAATTGCAAAGATCCTCATCTCATGATTTATCAAGCATGCCATAAAGCACAGAGCCAGGTCTAGTGTTCGGAACACACACGGAGAATAAAACGGTTAGAAAAAAATGCAAACATACCACACGAGGTGAATGCAATCGCATCATTCAGTCATTCCAGTCAGTACAATCCCAAGACCATGACCGTAAAAGGAAAATTAAATACTGATTTGAATTGTATAACAATTACCAATGCGCCATGCTTTAGGTAAAATATGCTAGAAAAAGCCACAGACATGTGTGTCGTTTCTGTTTCTTGTGAGGCTTTAAAAATTAGCGTCATTATGCAAAGAATGCGCTCTTACATTTACTGCATTTTTAAAAGTTATAAGACAAGCTTTTCATTTTACTTGCAGTCCTATATCGAAGCCATGGTCTTGTATTTCTCAATTACGAGTCCACATTTTGATTGAGAATATTCGGTGCTGTTGTAAGTACTCGGTTGTTTTAAAAATTTTCCGATGAAAATGAAATGAGTAATTCTTATCCAAGTGTCTATCTTGGTGGGCTGACCTTTTCTGTCCTTTCACCTAATTAATTCCGAAACAACGTGAGTCACTGTCAGAGTCGAAGTATACAACTCTTTTACCTTGGATTTTACATAAGAAAAGTAAAGCCTTCATTAATTACCGAAAGAACATGTCAGTGTCAAATAGAAAGATGACATATGGCTCATGATTTTAATGGGTGGCCATTGATACATGGAAAGGAAGGGATGGAGGAGTAGTGTTCAACTCTAGTGAAAAGTTTTTAAAATACCCGTAAGTGTATACCGATTCTCTTTTGAATCCATTCGTTTTGGAAAAATTTCCAGAGAGGTAAAAAAGGAAGGGAGGGGAAAATAGTAGAGCTCGCGAACCAAGAATATATGCAAAGAATATATGAAAATTAATACAATGCATTTCATAAACTGTCACGGATGAATATCGTGTGTTCCCTACACGTGATCAACGAAATAAGCATTTCTAATGAAAAAGAGTACATAATGCAAATGTAAAGTTCTTTTAGACTTTGCACCTCCTCAATCGATAAATAATATGATATGATGCAATATGAAAACTAAAAAACAAACAATTTTTTTTAAATGAAAAAGAGTACCTTATGGATGTGCGTGCACGTTCATTTCATGGGTGCTTCTTATTACAAAAGGTGAGGAAGTATCATATCATCTCAGTCTCAGTGGCAATTCGATTCGGTAGAGTTTTCAGAGCCAAAACCAAACCACAAATTATTATAATCAGTAAAGCGCTATGGCTCCTTTTTGCCTCTTTGATTGAAAAAAATTGCATGTGTGCATACTTAAGTTCGTGAAATTCTTAGGACCTTGAGCGTCTGCGGTTATTAAGAAAATTAGTTATTCCAGTAATCCTGGAAGCATTTTTCTATCCAATTTGCAATGAAGGAAAGTTACTGGCTTTGTGCTTGGCAATTTTGTTGGAAGCCTTACATTCTTCTGGACATTTGACTAAGTTCCAGCTCAATATCGTCCGTTTAGGGATATAAAAGGGTATCATGTTTTACTGGGAAATGGGTATTAATAGGTTCTAACTTCCAACGAATAATAAAGCGTACTTTCAAATCCTACTATGATCTTCATTGCCACTGAATTCGTTATGTATGAACTGATACAAGGTGCTGTGGAAATAGACACCTCCGACCCGTCTATTTCCATCTCTGGACTAGTCCAATTGTTGTAATGTTGTTGAGCTCACGTTTTTCTTGAGTTTCCCAATCCCTTACTGCAATCTCATCATATATTCATAAGAATAGTATTATTAAGCGAGTCGATTTCTTTTTATCGGCCTGCGATGCGAGGCGTAATAAGACCCTGTCACATGCAACGGTTATTTTTAGCCTCTATTAAATTATTACGTAGCTGAGCGTAGCTAAGCGAGTATTGAGATTGCCGTGACCGTCTGTCCGTCTGTCCGTCTGTCCGTCTGTCCGTCTGTCCGTCAGCTGGATAACTCTCGAAAGAGGTCACCGATTGACCTCAAATTTGGAACATAGCTTCCTGGCATACTGAGTACGAACCCTATT
>JAHZMX010006373.1:0-12613 GCA_027743895.1 Seira musarum | reverse complement strand
CCGACCATTGACGGTGAACGAGTTGTCAAAATTAAAATAACAGTCATGCTCAACATTTTATTTTAACGGCTTTTGAAAGAGCTATCACAAACCATACGTTGCAATGAAAAAAATTTCAACGGCTTTCTGCCGTTGACGGTTAAACATTTTTCAAATTTTAAACTAACAGGTCTACTCAGTTTTTCAAGTGCTTTCGAATGAGCTCTTAAAAGCTATATGCGCAATGTAAAATTCAACCTTTGACCCTACCGTTATTTCTTGACCGATTTTGCTGAAAAGAAATAGGCGTCTTCCCCAGCACGCTAGGAACCTTTGTTCTAAATTTGAGGTCAATCGGTGACTTTTTCGAAAGTTATCATCTGCATAGACAGACAAACAGACACACAGATATTCCAATCCAAATCAATACTCCGCTGATGACGTCAGCTACCTAATAATAACTTTGTTAGGCATGGCATAGGGATAGGGACTTCAAAACATTAAGCTGCTTAAAATTTTAAATAAGAATCAGTGCGTTTTCTTACTTCATTTTGGAGTTTTATTCGCCGTTGACTGGTATCAATAGATATTGCCGGTGATCGAGGTATACGGCTCGAATATGAGACTGCAGATGGTCTCCGTATCTCAGGCTTTTCTTTCTCCTCTCGTTTCACACGTTGCTTTTGAACAGCTCTAGCTGCGTGCATTTTCTTTCCAGAGATACCAGAGACCCTTTCACTCCGACACCAATCACAATTACTGAATTTGCTTCAAAATCAGTAAACACTTCTGATGCCACCATAATACATTTTTCTTTTTCCACAATATTTTTCTATCTATATTAATCGTATGTTACTTATTTACAGATGTAAGAACTTCGGTTATGTTAGAATGAAAAGATCTTCCAAAGCACAAGCATTATTTTATGCCGATATACGATTACTCAACAATAAGCATTCGTTCTTTTTAACAAATATTCAAATGGGGTATGATGAACAACTACCGCATGCACCACTTTTTCTCCAAAGATGACCAGTCCACGGATTATGAACAACGTCGTGACTTGTTGGTGTGTATGATTTTCGTGGATTGACGAATGGCGATATTATTCGTCAAACCTGACCGAATGAGTCCCAAGTCTAGTTTCCATTTCCATAGCCTACAAACCAGGACTACTGTGGTCCTTATTTTTTCTACCTCCAAGACCATATTTTGAGAGATGGAATACGGGAAAGAAAACGAAAATCCGTTTTCGTTCTAATCGATCAAAGGAAAAGGAAACAACGGCCTTTCATATTCCTTTCACATTCCTGCTGCTTAGTGGCAGCAAATTTGCGTGGTTTGACTTGACTCAAAGTAAGTGCATGCGAAGAAGGTGAAAAGTAATGGATATAAAGTAGTTTTCTTGTTTTCGCTCTGGTCCAATGCTCACTGTTCAAGGAGAATGGTTTGGAGAATCAGTGCAAAAAATGCTAGACTAGAACTAGTGGTGGTGCATGTATTTAGGTATTAAAGTAGTATGTGTACTTTAGTTTTTTAGTGAAAGCGAACAGAAAAGGTTAAATGGCATAATAATAACTGCAAAAAAAGAACGAAAGAAAAGTTCATATATAAGAGCTCATGTCATGACCACGAAACCGAATACACTTCATAGTTTTTAAGGCATGGAACTTGAGTAATTTTGTTTGCTTTTTTATATCAATCGCGACATGCGACGGTCAACGATGGAAACTTACGATGGAAAAGGTCTCCAGATTTTAAGTACAGAAATGCGTGTGGTAGACTGAAAGCCCTGTCACACAGCATGATCATTTGTCACACCAGCGCAGGCAGATTTTTGTCGTCACCAATTGGCAATGAAGTTTTCCTTGGGTTGGGGCATCGCGAGTCACAGACCTTATTTTTCTTGTTTTTTTTTTTAAGTTTATGCGAAAATAGGTTTCATTGCATTGCTATTATTAATTCAGAATTTAGATTCGTTTTATTTATATCTGAGAAAGCAAAGTATTTCAGGTGGGCAAAAGAATTTTACATTCTTGGGGCCTGAGATTGGTATTGGCATTAATAACGTTTAAACAGTGCAATAATTATTAGTATTACTCAAGACTTGGTTTAACACACTCGTTTCTTGTATCACGATCATGTATGTCCTTATGTGCCACGGACACTTGCTACTCCGGACTCAAATGATGTGGCCTTTGTTTTCTAGGTTCTTACATACATTTTCTCATGAAAAGATTACACGTCATTAATTCTGATATGAATATTTAAAGAAAACAATGCTGTAGAGTTACATAAAATACCGAATTTTACTTATTGTTAGATTTGTCGAATAATGTATTCAATTACCATTGCAATTCAGATTTAATTCACGTGCATTTGATTAAATGAGAGTAGTAATTAGTATGTAGTAAGTAGGAACGAATGAATGTAAGTTTCATCACTTCACAATGAAAAAAAATCAAATTCAAATGAATAGGTATCTCATTTTCAAGAAAAAACGTATTAAGCTGCTAAGTGTTTGAAGTGGTTAAAAACTTTTAAGTTTCGGCAAGTTATGAAAAGGGTGACAGAAACAAACAAAAAACTTCATTATTTGTTAACTGACGACAGAAATGAACCTATCTAATAAATAGGTTTAATTTTCATTTGCACTGTGGTAGCTACGAACGAACCTTCTCTTGATTCAATTTTAAGTTTTATCACGGTTTGTACGTTTGATTAGAACAATGAGAAAGGTGTTGTTTTAGATGAATTAACCTAATCATGACATGAAGATTAGTGAATGATTCACTAACGTGAGATTGCAATGTCAGTTTCCTTTTTGAAGCTCACATTGTATCAGTATTGCCATTCCATCTTACCGAATTTTAGCATCAGCCAAAACATTTTTTGGGCCGATACTTCCATCTTCCAAAGATGAGGAGAACGCAAAAAAAAAAAAATTATTCGGTTCTTCTTCCAACTTCAAACTGGTTTTTTATGGAGTCAAAGAATGCAAAGTTTGTTAGAGTTGTTGTTCTTATCTTACATCTCATGAGCAGCGACAGAAATACAAATGGTCACTTACACACACTTGAATGAGGGGCCATATCTGCAATAAAAATAAGAAGACGCACTTTGTTTTTAGTTAACTGTTACATCTACTCTATCATCCCTTTTCAACAGAGGCTGACTTTGTATTTTGAGTTGTTAGACCTATAGTGGTTCTGTATTAAGTAATATACTTAATTATATATGAATGAGTTAACCTAACTGAAAGCAAACACAAATGAAGACAAGGCATGCAGGGGATAATAATAACAATGATGTACGAACGAAAAGGAAAAACCTTCAGCAAGGAGATTTTTTAGTTATGCATGATCTGATATTCTGATCTGTCTGTTTTGCATCTTGTTTTAGCCGCGGCTCCGAGAAGTGAGTAAGCTTCTTTTTCATTTGCATTTTTCTTCCTGCTAAACTACGACTCGAGTCGGTCGGCGGGGTTGAGCTCGAAACTATTTCACTGACTAGGAGCACCTATTCTCTTACTATTGCTTTACACATTCCATCGCACAGGCACAACTGTAATTGTGCGTGTAAAGTTTGTGGTGTGCTGCCGTTCATTTGACTTCTCGTTTGAGTAACTGTTTAAAAACAATATATTAAGATTTCGTAGCTTACGATTAGTGAAGCTTAATTTAGTGAAGAATAATTTCTTGGATTGATTGGAGTGATATCACATGGATAAATTCAAAATGAAGAGATATCAACTGGGAAACGCCGAAATCAACACAAGCTTCTTGACTTTTGCTGATGCGTTGAAGTCTGATGTCTACTTTAAGCGTGACGGTCAGAATGTTGCGAAATCGGTAAGTCGTGCGTATAATAAACCACCAAAACTTGATTTTCTTGACTGGTTCAGGAATGTTTCCGGCCAGGCATATATTTTTATACCTTATGGCTCTGGCTCAAGAATACTAATTCTTTTTAATTGATTTCAGGTGTTCGGTGTTCTGAAAGATCGGTCGCAGTTTCATATAAAAAGCCTCCATTACTCTGGCAGCGTGGAGAAAGGAACCGGTGTATTCGAACCAGACTTTGATTTCATCGTAGCCGTCAACAACGTCGACCCTTCGATTGAGGGAAATGTGTTTGCTCGAGTTTTAGAGGACTTTAAAAGTGTCCTTAATGATAACTGCGAGTATTTAAACATTGACCAAGATAGCATCAGAAGCTTTGATCACGTCAATGTCGTGAAATTCACCTTAAAGTCAGGACTATCTTTTGACATCCTCCCCGCTGTAAACATGCATCGCAAAGATATTTTGAGGAAGATTGAATGCGACCCTAATAAGAAATGGAAGGCCTACAGCAACAGTCTCAGCAAGGAACAGGTGTCGTTTGTCAAGTTCTTCAAGAACAAAGGACATGCCCATTCCCTGATCAGACTTGCCAAATTGTTTATGAAGTCAGTTCTCGTGGAACGTTCCGGGAAAGTTTTAGGGGGGATGACTTTGGCAGAATTGGTAGCAATCGCTGCATTTAAACAATCCGACAGCACATCAATCGCCCAGGATTTCCTTCACTTTTTGGACCTAATGATTGGCTTGGATTCATTAAAAGTGGCCTTTCAGAAAAACCCCCGAGATGGTGATTGGACTCTTATTGACCAGCGACGCCTGAACAGTCAAGACCGGTCTCTGGTTCCAAACGTCATTGGAACTAGGGATGTCCTGAATCGGGCGTACTTTGTTATTGATCCTGCCAACCCATATAATGATCTTTTGCAGGCGCTGAACTACGAAAGCGATATTCGCGTAATGATGCGTTGTGCCCGCGTAACAAAATATAAAGTGTCAGCGTTACTTTCAGGCTCTTACATTTCCAACGACGGAAGTATCAACTTTTTGAAGTTAATGAAACCACAACCAAATAATCTGGAAAAGCTGTATCCTAGAGGCGTTCCCGCGTATGTTCGAATTCATTACGCTTTACGTGGATATGATTCTCCGTACAGTTGTATTTTGGACAACTCTGTCTTCTACAAGGGTCATGGAAGACATCTAGTTAATGCCCTCCGTGCGGATATCATCGCAATAGTCAACATCATCAAAATTCGCTCAGAGCAGAATGGTGACTGTGAATCGGATTTCTCCGATTCCAGCGGAAGCAACTTTGGTGATAAGCCCCATCAGCGAGCCAAGTATACCGTAAAAAAGATTGTCAAGGCAATGGTGAAATCGCGGTTGCCATCAGTTACTCTTTTGCAAAGCAGCAGTGCAAACGATCATAACGGCATGCACCTCACGATGAACATACCGTACAATGTGGGTGACTACTACTACCACTTGAAGATTAGCTTGGATTGGTAATATAAATGTAAGTCGAGCAATCCATTCACTTCATTTATTCTTTAGCATTGTGGATATAAAGATGTTAGCGACTGTCCTGTATTCTATTTTGGTTTTTATTGAATCTTTTGCAGGAAAATACGCTTTTTGATAATGGAAAATTAGCCATGGTAATTAGCCAAAATCATGATAGATTCCAGGAACAATCAACTATAGGTGTCTTTACATTCTTGGAGAAAGAAGAAATGTATCCACAAAATTTATGTTTTTGTTTCAAAGTGCTTCAGTTACTGTTACCAGTGTTTCTGTCTACCTATTATTTAGTAATCAATTACGAGCCCAAATAAATTGCATTGATTTACATTCTCAATTGTTATAAAATTGCTTATTATTTGTTGTGGCTTATATACATATTTCGTTTAAATATTCAATGTAAATCATAAAATAGTAAGTACTAATAATTATTTGTGGAGACTTTCTTATCTTGTGTAACTTTTATATTCAACCATAGATGGATGCAAAGATGCAATATATATACATATAAGCAAAAAAAATCAATTTTCTATCCGAAGTAAATTTTTTGAAATTTATTTTTGCAAGTGTGAATTAATCGTAAGTATTACATGTATCTTAAGTTTGTAAGTTTTTTCTTCCAATTCTAAGTCTTTGAATTTATGTATGTACATGTATCTTTAAGATTCCTAATTAAAATGTTCTTTAATGAAACTTGCTCAATTTACCGGTATAATTGTTTGATTCTTATTCAGTAATATTCAAAGGTTCTCTATCTATCTCTATTTTTCCTTGGAAATTTTTGTAAAGAAAGTATAAATATCATCTAAATCCCCATAGCAAAACATTCCATTTTGCCACACGCTTCTACTTTACAAAATAAAAATATGTACATCACCATCCATGTTCTCTCTAAAACTCTTTTCCTTTATTTAATCCCTATTCCCTTAAGGATTGCGGTTCCCTGTGTTTATGTTCAGTTGCGGATTTTTTCAGTAAGCCCGGTTTTTTAAGAAGCGAAAGAGGGATTGCAAATTTTCATTTCCCCATGCTTGAAAAAAATTGAAAATTTCATCATTTGAAAAAATAAAAAATAGCGACAATATACCCATAGTGCATATTAGACAGAATTTACCGTGACCTCAAGTTACTCTGTAGTTAGCACTGTTAGCACGGCTCCCTCTCATCAAATTTGATTGAATGAATCCAAGCTAACAATGTAACATGACACTAACTCCCATCCCATACAGCTTGCTTTGCCCTCTTGACGATATAAGAATGAATGCTTGTTCAAAGTCTTCGCTTCCATTCTATATACGCCTGTCAAATAAAAGCCTGGAATTTGGCTCTTCACTTGACGCTCATAGGTTTATTACTTTACATCTTAAGTATTATGAAAACACATCACACATTACTTAACTACTTAACATGTCATGCGTCATATTTAGGTCTCCCGTTTGTGGATCGTTTTGTAGCCCAACTATATGTGTTCAAGGCACAGCATCGGGATACTATATGTACTTAGGTATGTATGTGAAAAAATCCACGTAACCACTCTTTGCCAGACGACTTGGCTGTGCGTGACGCGAGTGTCTGGTAAGTGAATAATAACGAGTAACGATAACAGGTGGTTGTTCACTAGTTGTTATCACTTAACACATCGTCGCTTGTGGATTTGATCTTCAGCAAGAATAAATCAAATATTATTGGGAATTGCATTTCCAAATTAATAAAGGATCTTTTAGTTTTCAAAGCGATGCAATGAACAAGCAGGTTATTATAAATAGTCCCCTACGATGGGGTATTGTTAGTGCTGGTTTAATCAGCAACGATTTCGTTATTGCCCTTAGCACATTGGATCCAAGTGAGCATGTCGTTGATGCTATAGCTGCTAGAAATGTTTTCGACGCTGAGAAATTCGCTGCTGAGCATTCGATTTCAAAATCTTATGGTTCTTACAAGGAATTATTTGAGGATCCTGACATTGGTATTCAAATCTTAAAAAATCAATATATGTTTATATATCTAACAAAATCTGTGTTTTTTGATTGGTTTTAGATGTAATTTACATTGGCACAATCCATCCGTACCATTTACCATTGGCCAAGGAAGCTTTAAGTTCTGGGAAACCAGTGCTATGTGAAAAGCCGCTTTGTATGAACGTGAAAGAAACCTCGGAATTGATACAATGCGCCCGAGCGAAAAAATGTTTCTTGATGGAGGGTATTTGGGTTCGTCACTTCCCGATATACGAGAAACTGGAGAATTTGCTAAATAACGGGGTTATAGGTGACGTGAAAAATATCATCATGTCGTTCGGGATCCCCATAGGACAAAAGGACAGGTAAGTAATCAAAATGAAGAGAATTCGAGTGTCATATAGGAAAAATACTCCGTAAACAGTTAACATCTATTACAAAGTAGTAACTAACGTAGCAATTATAATTTTTGTTCCTCACAGTTGTAAATACCCCCAATTAGGTGGGGGTTGCATATTGGGGGTTGGAATTTACTGTGTTCAATTAGCGCTTTTTGTCTATGGAAGAGAAGAAAGGCCGGAGAAAGTTCTTTCATGTGGCATCTTAAACGAATTTAAAGCAGATGAAACGGTTAGTGCTACACTCCAGTTTTCTCAGGGTCGTTTGGCTACTTTCTGCACTAGCTATAATACGACAATGCCCAACGAAGCATACATTATTGGGACCAGAGGATCCATTAAAATGCATAACCCGTTTCTATCGACAACCAAGCTCGAAATAATTCCCGGTGGAAAAACAATTGAGTGTCATCTCCCAGTTTCGAAGAAATCAACGATTCTGGAAAATAGCACAGGATTAGCCTATCAATGTAATGAAGTGAAGCGTTGTTTAGAGAAAGGTATATTATTTATGGTTTGACAATGGTAACATGATTGACATTGACTCATTGACAACACGGTCTCTTACTACTGACATTGTAGCAATTTATTTGTTTGCAAATTATTTTTTTCTAGGCCTGATTGAAAGCCCAAAGATGACGCATGGCGAAAGTCTACTCATAGCAGAGATTTGTGAATGCATTCGAAAGCAAGTTGGAGTTTCATATGAACAAGATCAGACATAAAAGTATGTATTTATTTTCAATACGATACTGACCAACAAATTCAACTAAAGGACGAAAATTTTTAACTTTGCACTTGTTTAAATAATTGGTTGCTATTTGGAATGAAACTAATTTGTGGAATAAAGAGTAGAATAATTAAGTAAAATAAAATCGTTATAAATTTATAGTATTGTCCAATTCTGTACTCGCCGATAAATTGGCAATTAGTTGGCCTTCCATTGAGCTGGAGCTCTCTGCTTTTCGAGGGTCAGTGACGAATTGGAACATCACTATTGCGTATGTTATGACCACACCAATCATCTAAAATCAGACCATATTAGAATCACAAGAGCTTCCTTTTGTGTCGTTTCGAAGAAGAAAAAAGGATGTACTTAGGCTTACTGTTGCGACAAATCTGTAGGTAACAGTAAAGAACTTGTATCCTTTCAATCCAACAGCTTCTGAGCTCACTTCTCGATGCATGGTGGCAAGCTTTAGAAGACCGTTGCCTATGTTATCCGGACCCTCTTCTTCCGTTGAAATGGCTGCCTCAAATAACCACTGTCTAAACACATCGATCTAAGAATAAGAAACAAAAAATACATATTGAGCGGATCAGGAGAAGCAAAATGTGCATTTTTGGGGGTTTAAAAGTTTACTTTGCTGCTGGCTTCCGCTGCCGTCCCGGTCACAAGACAAAGTATTGCCATGTCATGCATCCGTATTAAATTCTCAATTAATGAATTATTCTGGAGAGAATCAAACAGACTCCAAATAAACAAGGGGTAGAGGTACATAAAAAACATCATTACACATGGGCCAAATATATGGTTAATCACGTCGAGTACGGCAATTAGATCCAGGTAAACACTTGTAATCTTCTTGATTATCGAGCATTTGTCGTTGTTATTTCGGTAAGTAGTCACATTGTCCATGCTTGTGCTATTCGAGTTGGCATTCACTTTATCTGCATGATCACGGATCAAAATCTGAAACTCATCGAGGAAATTTTGACAAGTCGCAAAAGCCATGGCTGCCACAGTGAAACAAAGCTGGTCAAACATATAGATTGTGAATTCATTCAAAAAATTGATGAACGCAGCAAAATATTTGAGAAAGATGAGTGCTACAGGCCATCGTCCCTTGCTTATTGGAGAGTCGGCTAGACCAAAGTCGTAGAGAAAACGCTCTTTGACATGCTCCACAAATAAGTCGAAAGAACCAGAATCGCCACTCCAGATCTCGTTGTAGAAGAAGAGTAGAGTTTTTGTGATGATGAGTGCAATCATAAGTTGTAGGACTGGAGGCCACCAACGAAACTTTGCTTGGGATGCCTCCGACTGGTTTAGAAATCTTGAGTAGCACACGTCAATTAAGGTGACAAATTGGGCCTTTCTAACCCAAAATAATAACAACCAGCAAACTGGAATCCAGTGAACGATGAAAATTGTCGCGTATTTGAAAGTTTGGTCTGGTCGCTCTCGAAGGTTTTGTTGACGTTGGTAATGACGGAGGTCCAGAAGTGAATATAAGGTGATAATTACAACAAGTACGGTACTAAATAGCTAAAAATATGTAAAACAACACTTTGGATGATATAAATTTTGATTTTGTTTTAAAGAGTGGAATATTATTATTTTGTAGTAGTTTGTCTACCTGCTGCACGATATTTGTAGAAATCTCATAGTGCCCCTTGGAGACTCTCTTAATTCTGAACGGTACAAGTAGCACACAATAACAAAAATTTAAGAAGGATTTAAGAAACAAAAACACTTTAAATGGGGATTGCTTAGTTCTTTCTTCACCATCTCCAAATTGTGACCTATCTCCGGCACCAAATTTTGATGGAAGAAAGGACAAAGTATTATTTTTAACGCACCACTTCTCCCCGTGATTACTTTCTAAATCCAGTGGTTTCTCACTTGTCATGGTGATTTTCTTATATTGCATACTATCCAAAAAAAATGAATCAGACTAATTCTCCTATTTTTTCTCTCATATACTTGGCTGTTTACGAAGAATAGAGTAAAAGCTTCCCTGGAGGGAAGCCGAAAGAAATACAGTGCTATTCATTCAAAAGATCAGGCTAAAATGTAAGGTTCTCAGCAAGAACTCTCCTGAGTTTTCCTTCCTTTTCCTTTCCAAACTTTACAAAGTCTGTACCAACGGATTGAATGCAATAATGCCTAATTCATACCAAAAAAATGAGAGGAAAGGCAAGCTTTTTACGAAACTACTTTTTGCATGTTGGTTTGCTGTGATGCAAAAATAGCAATCTTTACAATCAAAAAAAGGAAGAGGAGCATGTTGTTAGGCTACCTCATTTCATCCAATGATTCACTTTCATCCTAATCCTTTGAGAAAACATTCGCGGATAAAGAGGACAAAGTAGAAAATTATGACATGCTTTCATCTCTTATTGCTAGCTCTTCCGGAGATCGCCTTCGCAATACACTCGGGACTTTTATTTAAATAGTAACTCTTTTTCCCTTAAAGCAGTAAAGCAGTGTAAGTACCAAAAGGAGTAAAAGGAGAAATGAAAAGAGTGTATTGGAAAATATTAGGGATGCACGTCTTCCCAGAACATACATGAAAAAAATATTTTCTGTAAGATAGATAGGAGACGAGACAAAAAATAAAATGATATAAATCCTCAAGTTAGATAATGAGAAATGAAATGAACCGAACGTTAATCCAAGTCGAATACCAAATCGAAAGTAGGGCCGATTCTTATAGTGAAAGTATGACAAAAATGTCTGAGAAAGAACAGCCAAAGCCTAAAGCATACATGAAAGGAATATTTATTAGTATTCTGTTAAAAATTTCGAATTGGATGATTTACCATCGACGGGAAGGATATAAATGATGCCGAATATGATGGAAGTGCATTATCTGGAGATTTTGAGAAGGAAATGTTTTGAGTAAAGACAAGAGAAGAGACAACTGGCAGAACAAGGCAAAATGCAAATGGCTCCCTATGCACTATACCGACTATGAATGACCGTGGTAGAAAGTAGCAATGAAATGTATTTATTCGACGAAGAAGTCATTCCAAGTCAAGAGTCGGCATTTCACGTACGTCGGGACCAATAGGAAAATAAAAGTAAAAAAATCACGTTTTATTTTTGCAGAAAGTAACGTGCTCTATTAATACCTTGGTTCCATGTTGTTGATTAGTATTCATCCACTAATACTATACAAAAATGAAAATAATTTCCAACCCAAAAGACCTTGGCAAGATTTTTAAAATGGACAAGGACATATCAGAAGGATGTGAGATTAGATGTTATGGAACTAGAAGTTCAGGGTTGCTTATTATAACTTGTGAGTAACCATTGCGTACTATCATTTCGACGAAATCTTTTTCCACTTTGTTCTTTTTTTCCTGTTGGAAAGAAATGAATCCCTTCTTTCATCTACAAAAGCTCATTTTCATCAAACATTTCCATCCACAAATCAAATAAGGCTTTTCCTGGAAGTTAAAAGAACAGAAAGAAGATTATGCATTAGAAGCCCTTCTAAAGTTTGCATCATACAAGACATGAGATTGTTGATGAGACTCCAAATGGCGGTGTCGCAATCGATTGCGTTTGGGGGCATTCCGCGAATTTTCCACTTTTGCATCTCAATTATTGCGTATCAAATTGTATCTGCTAACAAAAGCTTTTTTTCAGCTGAATAATATAATTTTATTCAACGTCAGTTCTCAAACATTGGAAAGCAGTGCAGATATTAAAATTATAATAACAATCAATGTTATATGAATTTAATTAAATCTTTTTTCCTTAGTTCTGATCTGAGCAAGGTATTATGATATGAATTTTCTCCTTACATCAGTATTAGAAAAATGGCTAGTCGCAAAATTAAAATCTGGATGTGGAGCAGGATGGATTTTCCAATGTATGTTCATGTATTCTTGCGGCAGGCTTTTACTGAAAATAACAAACAAACACTATCAGGACCAGATGTAATTTTATTTAATATTTTTCGTGCAAAAATTAGCTCCAATTTTTTTTTCGAGGACGCTGCTTGCTAGCTATAATGTATTTCCCCCTCAAATTTGGTTCGCAAACTTAAATAGTCAACGTCGGAAGAAAGGATCTCACTCACAAGGAATGTGCACGGTTGGTTTCTCTCAGATTTTCAAACTGACATTGCCACTCGATAGAGCATCAAAAATAGTGCTTATGGTGTGAAAATTAGCCCAA
>JAHZMX010006372.1:0-12570 GCA_027743895.1 Seira musarum | reverse complement strand
ACAATAGGTGTCGTCCTCAGTACGCGAGGAACCTTTGTTGCAAATTTGAGGTCAATCGGTGACCTCTTTCGAAAGTTATCGCGTGCACGGACAGACAGACAGACAGACAGACAGACAGACAGACGGACAGACGGTCACATCATTCTCAATACTAGCTTCGCAAGCTCAGCTACGTAATAATCATAAGGGTTCTATTTCTCATTGCTCAGTGTTCAAAATATAGTAATTTAGGTTAGATAAAAAGTAAGACGAAAAGAATGTCTGTCTTCACCATAGCCAAGACAACTATCGTCTTCATGATGATGTTGGTGATTTTCATCATCTCCACTATCATCGTCTCTGTCGTTATCATTTTTTCCTTCAAGATTTTGATTTTCTTCTCTCTTTGAGGACGCTACTGTCGCGACGTTGACAACTCAATCTTTGATGATATGCATACGTATTATTATCATTGTTTAGTTTTACTCTCCATATATAAATGCTTGTTCTAGACGTTTTCGACGTAAGCAAGTCACTCCTCATGATGAGCATCACTATCATGATCGTCTTCTTGATCGTCGTCGTGATGATCAAAATCACGCAAAATGAGAACTAGACGTAGCAAAACATATTGCATAAGTACAGTACGTATCTATATCTTTTTGAAAAGTGACTTGAGTGCTGGTCCAAGATATTAAAAAAGTAAAGCTTTTTTTCAAGTTTTTCTCCATGAGCCCGTAGTCCCTTGCTTCCTTTTAATATGAAACTGAACCTACTTACTTAAGTATGTATCTAGGGTACCCAGAACAAGATAAAGAAAGAGTATCACGACGCAACTTACTACTTACATCTATGTGTGTTGTTTCCTTTCTTCTAGGAAGCTTTTTATCAAATGAATTTATTTTTCATTCTCTTCACTTCGGCTCACTCCTTCCTTCCCATCCCAGATCAGTACTTCCACTTTTCCCCTAAACAGAATGAAAATCTTAGCATCGTTTCTGCCTTCACTTGTCGTGTCTTCAAGCTTGGCGTTCTTCCCTGTGTCTTGTCTTGTGTGCCTAAAAACTTTGAAAAAGTTTCGTTTTAGATTTTGTTATGAGCATTCCAGGAAAAGCCTTTTTTCGAAGCAATGTGATGTTAAAATGTGTACATTGAACATTGTCTTAGAAAAGAAGCAAAAAACCTGGGACTCAGATCCTACTAGCATTCTTTATTACGTGAAGGGTCTCGAGTCGTTTCTCTTAGAAAATCTTAAATGCGGGAAAAGGCCCCTAATTTTTTGTACACTCGCACTCTCGCTTTTCTTTACATTTTCTGCTCCCCTTTCCCATTTTTTCATCCCCATGGCATCGCATCTAGTGCACTATATGTTCCTTTCTTTTGCTACGAGACGTACATTAATACTGTGTAAGCAAACTAAACTCTTTCTTCTTTCTTTTTTATCACTTTTCCTCTCTTCTCTTCTTGTGTCCGTATTCAATAATGAGGCTTTAACTTGGCTTGCTGCTATGTGTGCTATTATGATATCGCTTTGTTCGCTTTCTATCTATTCATATACGATGCCATTACGTTTTGAAGATATGTACCTGCTTATAAAAAAAATAGAAATACTTTTTCCTTATTCTTTTTCACTACATATTTTAGTTTCCGTCGTTGCGTTGTAGTCGTACATATTTTTTTTTACTCAAACATACCCTTTTCCCCTACTGACAAAAAACTTTTTTTTGCCTGAATTCATTGGGAAAAAGTGGCACAGAAGAGGAAAAAATCGAGAGAAAAAAGTCAGTTTTTTCGATGTTGCCTCTTGCCTTGCTTGCCTCTCACTTTCTTTCTTTCTTCATAAGAAGGGGAAAAAAAAACTGGTACACTCTCGTAGACATAGAGTTTCTACAGTGGCAAAAGTGGTATTAGAAGATAGTGCTCATAAGCTTTTAGTAAATACTCAGGATGGATGAAGGGGCCGTGGGAGGAACACTGAGCCAACATAACAGCAAAAGCTTTGTAGGAAAAAAGGGAAAATGAGAGAAGAAAATCCATATATAGAGCTTTTTCAAGCTTTTACATCGACTGGAAAATACTGGAAATAGGAGAGGAGAGGAAAAATAGTGAGAGAAGAAGAGAGAGCAAGTCAAAGGCTTTTCATAATGAACAGAATAGCTATATGATTATGGCTTTAGTTGAGCTTTTTTTTTGTGAGCATAAGAAGCCAGCTAGTATCTGACTAGAAAAAAGAGAGAGAATGAGTGAGTGACTGAGTGAGTGAGTGAGCGAGCGAGCTCGCCTTGTGAATTCAACGAGAGGAACGAGATAGAAGTTTGCTATCTTTTCACTCCTGTTGGTTGTGTATACAAAAAATGTATATTTTTCATGAAAACTACAACAGCTATTTCTTTTACTTGCTGAATTGGATCGCAACAACACTAGATTGCTGTGGAAACTTGCTTACAATTTTTCCCCTTTTTAGTCTTTTTCAGAGAGAATTTTCCCTGTGCACACATAAGCACATACTCTCTCGCACTCATATTCTCATTTTTTTCCTTACTAATATTTTCA
This sequence comes from Seira musarum, assembly GCA_027743895.1. Taxonomy (NCBI): domain Eukaryota; kingdom Metazoa; phylum Arthropoda; class Collembola; order Entomobryomorpha; family Entomobryidae; genus Seira; species Seira musarum. The sequence goes on along the minus strand of JAHZMX010006372.1, from coordinate 10,038 downwards.
TGTATTTTCTCTTTTCTCCAAAGAAAAAAAAATCATGATGCTGATGATGACGATATATGGGCATTTCAAATTATGCTTGAGGAATAAAGCGAACTTTTAAAAATGTTGCTAGAAGATACTATCTACTTAAATATTATGAGAAAAGAAAATGTTTTATTTTTCCTTGTTGGTGTTGATCAAAATGATCTATTTTTCCTCGTCAGAATTCCACTTCAGGATCATATGCAAAATAAAATAAAATAAATAGTTTAAGCAACGTTTTCCTCATTTATTGGTTCAGCTCTAACTTATCTTCTGCCTTTTCCTCTCTGCCAAATTCATTTCTCTTTGAGTCTTCTATGAGTGAAGGCCATTCAGTGACGAAAAAGGAGAGGGAAGATTGTAAAAACGAAAATCAAGTGAGTGCCGGTTTGTTGCTGGCTTCCTCTTCTATTATTTTCGTAGACCACATGCCAAAGTATAAGAGCACATCATCATGATATTTTTTGGCAAAAACAAGGATCGGATGAGAAGAGGTTGCTTGGTTTGGCTTGGAGGCCTTTTTCCCGTTCTTCACATCATCATATCATATCATATCATGTGGACCTAACATTTTCGTATGGATGTTGAATGTTGACGGTGGGACAAAAATCATTCTTCTCTGATGATGGTGATGATGATATACTTTGGATGGGGATGCTATAGTTTCTCGTCTGATCTAGCTTGAAAGATTCGGGGAAAGTATACCGTCTAACCAAGGAACGGCAAGTCAAATACCGGGCTTTTCTTCCTTTCTGACTCGCTGACTTGATTCCGTGTGAATGTATGTATGTATCATCATAATAATAAAAAAAGATGAGTGAGCTTAAGCTGCTCTATACATACATTTCATGAAGTTTTATTCAGTCTTTTAGATCCGTTGTTCAATCTATATATTTTATATGAATTGGAGTGTGTGTACGGTGCGGTGTGTGTTGGGATATCTCGTGTGGTGTGTGCACTGCACCTCAACAAACCACCACTACTCCTCACTCTTCTCCTCTTTCGTGGAAGAATTCTCCTTTGGAGGAGAACAAAATAATAAAAAAAGAATGGTTTCGTTACGTTACTTCCCAAACTACTACTTCTACAAACTGCTTATATTATTGCTCTATAACTTTTTTTATTCTCCTTTACTCGCATTATTATGTATTACATAGAGGTATCGAAGTATGTTTCGTTGGCATTGGCATGTGAGAAAGGAGAAGTGAAAAAATATATCGATGCCATGTAAAAAAATGCTAAGGAGTGAGTGACTGAGAGAAGAGGGAACTGTGAACTAAGGAGGCACATCCGAAAATATATATTCCGCTCACTCTTTTCTCCTATTTTTGCAGTTTTCCTTACGATTTTTTATCATGTGTTTCTGCTCTTTTGTAACCATACTTTTATGCTCTGGAAAAGTAGTAGCGTTGTAGACAGGGGCTACGACGGCGAATGCTGTGAACGAGTCCGGAATTTTTTAATGGCCACGTGCTGAGTGTGACCATTCCCTCGTTTCTCCATCCACGACCAGCTAGTTTTTTCACTCCGCTTTCGCTCTTTCTCTGTCACTGCATCTATCTTTTTTCATGTGCATGGTCTGGCCTCTGCTTCAAGCTGCTGGATGAATAAGTTGTACGAATAACATACTCATCTTCTTTCCTATTATTATGCTACAGGTTGTTTCAGTTTCTGAATTTAATTTTCAATGTGATTTTTTTTCATTCTGGAAGATTGTTATTTTTTCCATGATCCATGACCTTTCTGTAATGTAATCGGTGATAAAAAGATTCCCTCGGCGAAGAAAAAGTTTTCTTTGTCGATGCTACAAAGGGGCTCTTCTTGCAGTCTCAATCAGTCTCGTCATCACCCTGTTCAAGTAAAGAGGTGATGTTGTGCACAAGTTTCGGTTGTTACTCTTTTTTTTTCTTTCGATTCTCAGTCTTGGACATAGGTAAACGATCATCGTGGCTAAATTATGGTTAAAAGACTGACAAAGTGTTGCAATTCTTCCAGTCGTGAAAGTGGGTCTGTGATGAGAATATAAAAAGCATTATTTGAATTATTTCACCATTGTCAAATTCTGTTGGATAAAGTGGTAGGTACATTGTGATTATTTTTTCATCGTCAAGTGATTAGCTTGACTGACTATCACTGTGCAAAAACTCCATTTGTTGTGTCATAGTGTCATCACATTGAAACCGTTTATGGTAGCATTTGATGAAATTTAATGATTAAAACAAAATGTAAGAGAAAGTTGAAAGCGTATGATATGATGGGTATAATGTAGTGATCATGTAATAATTAGCGTGGTTGAGTTAGCTCCGTGGTGTATGATTATGATTGTAGTGGTCTGCTGTTGTGTGAACGAGATGTTCTTTCTGCATCACATCTTCCTTCCATGTGGGCATACCACTTAAACTGACTACCACACACACTGCATACGAAATGTATGTGCGCACTTTACTTTCTCTTGGCGCACGACCGTATTATTACCTGTGAAGAGTGAGAGGTTGCTTGTATCGCATCGTATGGGACTTGGACTTGTAAGACGAGATTTTCTTTATCGTTATGATTATGAGAATGAGTGAGTGAGAGGTTGGTATGTATGCAAAAAGGATGAGTTGATAAACTGTCGATGAGTTTCCGACTACTTCATCATATTCATAAAGCTTCACTCCTCTGCTGTTGGACGGATGGATGGATGGTGAGGTGAAAGCGTGCATTGCAAACCATTCCGCTGGAGGAAGGAAATGAAAGCAGAGAAAGGAGAAAAGAGCTCTCTCCAAACTAGAAATGGTGCTTTATGAAAGAAACTGAACGCTTGTATTGGAACGTGCAAACAGATCCACATTGATCACGACCACTACTTCTGCTGTTGTTTATTGTTGTTTCTAAAGTTCTAGTTGGGGTGATGTGATACTTGACACATTCTTTATTGCACTCATGATGAACTTAAGTAGAACGTTTCTGAAGTCGTACCTTCTTAACCTTGCGTTTAAACCCGAATAACTTTGTAACAGTAATGGGAACATTTCCGAGCAGTGAAAGTCAAACTTGGAAGAAGTAGATAAACGAGAAATTCAAGGAGGAAGTGAATTTTAATGTGGGAAGAAATAGTGACGTTTCGCTGACTAGTGTCATTTGTGGACTACCTGACATAAGTGGTAGTGTTTTACTGCCGCTCATCTAAAAAATTTCTTGTAAAATCGGACGTGTCGGTTCATACCGCCAAACAGCTTTCAAAGTGTATCAGGAAGTGAGGAACATTCTCACGACGGGTAAAAAACGGAATAGCCAACTTGTTGGACAACCAATCGACACGAAAAAGTATTTTGACTTCAAGACCGAGTATATCGGAGGGGGAGGTGGCATTGACAAAGTGGTGGAAGGTGGCGGGCCAGCGGTTGTTGACAGGTGGGTTGAACAGCCCTCCCGCCCGCCACCGCCATGTTCCTGTGCAGCATGCTGCCAAAACCCAGGAGACCCATGGAATAACGGAGGATGGCCACCTCCCCCACCACCAAGACCTCCATGCGGCCCCTCGCCTTTGGGGCCAAATGGAAGTGGAACTCCAGGCCCGGGACCAGGAGGTCCTGGTGGAGGACCTATCTCAAATCCGAATGCTTTGCCACCACAACATTCCCCCATGCCCAACGGACCACCGATCATGGGACCTCCTCCTACCACTCCGGGACCTCCTCCCGTACCACCACATCCTGGTAACGGGAACGGATCTCGTGGGAGCGCAGAGCCACAGTTCTTCTGCGGTCCTCCACCTCCAACACCCTCCCCATATTATAGGTGCACTGATTGCATAATTTCATGAAGCATGTTTCCCTCCATACTTGTCTTGTTAGAGACACTCATACAGATTCAGTTACTGCTTTGCAAATCTGACATTTAATGATTAAATCCATGTAACATTGAACAGAATGGTATGCAACAAGAAGCTTTGCTTTACTAAATGTTTTTTTTTTTTGTTGTGTTCGACAGACCCAAGTGAGTTTAAAAAAGTTCGACTTATTCTTATTAGAAGTATTTCAAAACTAATCGAGTTTCTTTGTGTTCTACAGCCATCGGTCGGACCCTTATTCCACGTTATTTCAGGAGTATCTTTGAAGGTGGTGTTACTGAAGTGTCGTATAATTTAAGGCATCCAAAAGAATCTTTCCATAATACCAGTATCACGCTAGACTGCGATCAATGTACAATGATAACTGTTCTTGGAAAACCAATGTATACTCAGGTAATGCCAAGAGAGAATGATTCCGACAAAAATCAAGCATTTTTTTTTTGCTGACATTTCATTTCATGTTTTCGAAATATATTGACAGTGTTTGTTGTTGTTCTTTGCTCTTGACAGGTTTGCACGGAAGGTAGGTTGATATTAGAATTTACCTTTGATGACCTAATGCGAATGAAAACATGGCATTTCGCGGTGAGAACAGCGCGCGAATTAGTTCCTAGGTAAGAAAAACGTAGACGTAATGAATTATTATGCATGACTGTGCAGCAGTGCAGCACGAGAAAGTTTAGTTTATAAATCCAAAGTCGGAATCTGGTTATCTAAATAATATTTTATTTCACATTCCTAGAAGTGCAGTAGCGATGCATGCTCAACAGCAAGATCCCGCGATGCTTGAGCAACTTTCCAAGAACATTACACGCCAAGGAGTTACTACAACTACCCTCAATTTCCTCCGGGTAAATTATTAAAGTCAATTTTATATTACAAAACGTCTTTCCTTACTAGAAGTGTTGACATTAGTGGTCACTAATGGATCATATTTGTTAAAAATTTATTTTACAGTTGTGTGTAATATTGGAGCCTATGCAAGAGCTAATGTCTAGGCATAAAGCCTACGCGTTATCCCCTCGCGATTGCTTGAAAACGACGTTATTCCAAAAATGGCAGAGAATGGTAGCACCGCCAGGTATGAACAAGTTTATCTAAAATATAAACTACGAAAAATATAATATAAATTTTGGAAATGAAATTGATAATTGTCTCGGGTTGCCCCGCAGAATCCGCAAGGCCTCAGTCAAAGAGAAGGAAGCGTAAAGGATCAGCCTCAATATCCTCCGGCACGGGCGCAGGTACTCCTCCAGCAACCAGCAAGAAAAGATCCCCCGGCCCAAGTTTCTCACTCGCGTCTCAAGATGTAATGGTGGTGGGTGAACCATCCCTCATGGGTGGTGAATTTGGTGATGAAGACGAGCGGCTTATCACGAGGCTGGAGAATAGTCAGTATGATGCGGCCGCTGCGCTAGATACTGAACCCTTTGGTGCCGACTCTCCGATTCCCGGTGCCGGAGCAAATTCATGGCCACCAGCTCAGGACAGGCCCCCACATGGAAACACGCCTACCTCTCAAGAAAGCGATAAGAAATCACCGGCAGTCAGCCAATAGGGAACGGCATTCCTAGATACTTAACAAAAAATTTAAAATATAACACGCAATTCTTCAGTTTTTAAAAAAATCATACCCATCTAAATCATTTTTACGGAGAAAACAATTTTTTCACTGCATTAAATTACCTATCTATTTCAAAAGAGCAAAATTTACCAAAAAAAACTGATTAATTGTGTGCGTAGCATTAGTGCTCCATTTAGGGAAACAGTACATTACGTGAATATCTGCCCACACAAATCTGAAATTATTTTGAAAGCTACTGTTTACAGTCACAAAAAAGCGATGTACTTCACTCTTTATTCATTATTTATGGCTCACCGTTAAAATCTACTGCTTCATGATCCCAGGGCCATATTATTACTATTTTTGAAGTTTTCACTCAAATATCTAACTTCCGACTAAAGTTATATGTGAAATTCAGGATTTTTTATTTGTGATTGAATAGCAAGTCGATTCTTTAAATCTATTATCTTAAAGGTATCACCAGTTTGTCCTTGAACCCACGGCCCTTTTTTTGCGTTTGTTTCTCATGTAAAATGTTGGTTAACCAGTGAACAATAAGAGTTACTACCTACCTACCTACCTACCTAAATCTACCTTTGTAATTGTTGTTGCTACATTATAATTACGAATTAGTGAATTATGTACACATCTTGTTTGAAGATTGAACTCGATCATTGTCAAATGGTATTTGGGCGTTACGTTACATTATTCTTTTCTTTTAACTGAGGAACGGGAAATAAGTATTCATTATTCATATTCATACATACACATTATTAATTAATTAATAATACAGATATCATAGGCTAATAAAATATCGTTGATTATAGTAATCTACAAAAATATTATTAATTATTCCTAAATAAAACTATTTTACGCTATGTATATTTCATCCATGAATGAGTGATGCACAAAAAAAATTTAAGTGACCAAATGTTTGTAATGTAAAAAAACAATTTGTTCTTGGATACGTTGATGAAAGGTAGAAAAGATGACGAAGAAAAACATTAGTTTTTTAAAACTTTTCTCTTTCAAGATAAAAAAAACTGTAAGCAAGTGGAACTTGAACTTCAAATGAATTTTTTGTATCTTTAGGATCTTAATGACTCCGCGGTTGACTTATGATGTAATATTGCGTACTTAAATCATCCCACGTACTTTACTTAAAGATGATATATATTAAATATGAGAATACGATGAAATCTAGGTTAAGGTGATTGCAGACCTGTGGACAATTCCCTTGGGTCAGCATCAGCTAAGCAGACAAAACTTGAACTGGTATGAATGAATGATATCCTCCGATTTGGTATTCATGGATTCCAAGAGGAAATGAATAAATGGATCTTTTCCGTTGGTTTCTGTCATTTGCTAGGGTGAAGTTGACCTTGTTGAAAATGTAAATTTTTTATGTAATTTTTGTGTACGTACTATGATAACTGTAGTTGTATGTGAATGTGAGTGGAAACAATATTGTGAAATTCATGATGATGATAATGATGAATCTAGGCTCATATTCTATTTAACTAGTGTAGCTTAACTGAATGCATGCAAACAAAATTTAGGTCATGCAAATCAAATCAAATTAGAATGTGTTGTGTGGAAACGAAATATTCTTTTCCAAATAATTCTGTGGTGTGGTCTGTGGTTCGTCACCAAGTCAGAGGTTTTGATTTTTTTTTTAAATTTTTGCAAACATAGATAGACAGATATCCAGAATCAGAGATAGAGTTGGTAGAGTTTTGTAGAATTGAAAAAAAGAAAAAAATTAATTGTTATATGGAAGGATGAATGAAGTGTAGGAAAAATCTTAATGACTTTATTACACCGGAATTTTAAAAAGAATTATTTGTGAGCGAATGTGTGTGGGATGTCTTGAAAAATGTACATGAAAAACAATTTTATTGTATGATATAGAAGATAATATGGTATCATTATCATCATCAATATTATGATTTACTACTGTACTGTACTCTCCCTACACCTTAAGATACACAAAGAATATGCCGACCGACTGTGTTTGATTTTTTCTGAACTACATATTATGATGTAATAATTAATAATAACCTTGTTAAATATTAAACAGAAAAATGATGACCATATTCTCAAAGAATTCTTTTTCTTCATGTCCAAATCCAGCATACTACCATACATATATATTTAATAAAGCGGGAATAAGTAAAATACTAGTTCAATTTCATACATTTTTTTAATTCTTAACACTGCCGCCGCGTTCTGCTTTGTCCAAGCAAGGTAGGTCGTGTCATGTTATATCACTTTTAAAACGAATCAATTTTTGGATTGAAAATGTCTGGTTTTGTTAGCATGTGATGCTATCCGACGTGCATGAGATAAACTACATAATAGCAGGTCGATGGGAACGTTAATGTACAAAGCCTGATAATATGAGAATAGCAAGTTTAGCAACAGGAACTGACCACAAAAGTTGGTTTGACAGAATAGAAGTGAAAAAATGATCCGTTGCGTAGCGTTGTTCATCACTACCAATGAAACAAGTGGCTTGATTTTGAATTGAAATGGAGGGAGTTAGGTTTTCCACAAGCAAAAAAAAAACCCGTACATATCAAGATTCATGATCATGATGATCACAAGAATTGCTCGTTCATGTGAGTCTTTGGGCAATAAAAAACAGGCAGGCTCAGGCTCTTGATGGTGCAAAAGGTATCACCAAATCACCATAGCAAAGCAACGTATTCATACATAACTCGTTTTGATAGTTAACAATGCGCTGCTGCAGCATTGAATGAATAGTGAAAGGTTAGTTCAAGTGCAGAACTATTCTGATCCGATCTCGTTTGTTTTTGTTCTCTTCATTCGTTTCTGTTTAATTGTTTTGTGTTTTTAATTGTCACTCACTTAATCCGTTACTGTTCATTGTCAATTGTTGACTGTTTCACTGTTGTTTCAATTAACTCAGGTGACAACAGTTTGGTTTTTGTTAGTCGGGGAGTTCAAGTTGTGTTATTTGAAAACTTATTTTGCGGTTGGGCTTATCATTCATCATCATCATTCAACGCCAGCGTCAAAATGTGGTTTTATTTTGTTATTTTGTCTTAATGGATTTCGTTTGAATGATGTAGAATATCGAAACTGCGGTGTACTACTAATTTATCATAATTGGTGTTAAAAACACTTGAACTCTAAAGCCACAAAACACGTGTGCGTTTATTGTTACTATTGCAACTATTGTCTATCGACAGTGACGGTGTCATTTTGGTTATTTCTTAAAACCAAAATTTGCAGTATAGCAAATTCTCGAGCTTTTATATACGAGCTTCTTTGTGTAATGCACAATGTATTTAATTAATGCAAATGCGAAACTCGGACGAAAATCCCTCAAGCAAAGGTAATGAACGAACAATACATTTGATTTTTTAATGCTTTTGTAAAAACATTTTACTTGTTCCACTGCACATGATATATATGAAACTACTGTAAATGAAATTTGCACAAAAGCGCATGAATCATGAAAAATAATCTCGTCGGAGAATTTTAGTATTTTACCTTCATAATTTCCACAGATCATTTGTGGATTTGGTATATGAGAAAATACATAGCTTTGCATAAAAAGAAACTTACTCTAAATTATTTACAATTTCAAATCAAATTATATTGAATGATTTAATTCTATGCACTCCTTGTTTTTGCCCCGTTTGCAGATTACATTAACATATCAGAAATATTTTGCATTTGTGGATTCAAAAAAAATAAATTACAATATGTCGTCGTCAATCGTTAGGGTCACCATGTTTCATGTTTCTTTTCTTCTTCCTACATAATTATGATTACAATATGGGTGCGCTCATGAACTATCGCTGACTTGACTTGTTCGTTCGGCTCATTTTCACTGAAAGTGATTTCGATTTATTTTACTATCATTCATGATGATGATGATACGCGAATAGAAACTTGTCATCAACACCCTCCCTCCTCAAGTTTTCCTTGGACAAAGCAATCATCATATTATCATCCTTTTACTATTATTACTGTGCGTGCGAGATGTGAGAGTGAACACGACGACTCAATCTCATATTATCTTTATGTATTTTACTAAACTATATACAAGTAAACCATAAGTCTCACATAATCAGCTCACTTCAGTTTTTCACAAGAAATTACATTCATGTAAGAAAAAGTGAGGATTTTGAGTCAAGATTCATTAGGTCAAACAAGCCATCAGTATCAGTAAGTATATAACATAAGATACTTTTCAGGGGTTGTCCATTAATTACGCGACGACAGGAACTGATCAAGAATACTCCTTATTGAAATCCAGGACTGACAGTGCCTTACATGATAGAGGTGTAACCGTTTTGCCATAAATATAGTCATGTAACAAATTTCGCCAAAATGGATGACCCCTACTTATAAAAAAAGCATTTCATGTTTGTTTTTCTGTTTTCTATTTACACAAATCTCGTGAAAAAAGTAAAAAAGCAAACATGTCTCCATGTCGCTCCTGCAGCTTAGCTGCTATGCTATTTTCTTGTCTTCTGTTGTAACATTCTTCAATCCTTAAAAAGACTTGACATGATATATTATTACGTAGCTGAGCGTAGCTAAGCGAGTATTGAGATTGCCGTGACCGTCTGTCCGTCTGTCC
>JAHZMX010006371.1:0-10817 GCA_027743895.1 Seira musarum | reverse complement strand
GTAATCAGCGACCTCGATAACATAGTAAGCAATAAAAAACTTGGTATGCCAAATTTTGCCCCCCACTTCAATTTTTGGTTGCGAAATTAAGCCGATATAGATATCGGCCTATGCATCCCTAATCAGACATATAAATGAAACAGAATGGTTGTTAACACCATGAATCATACAGAGTTAGTTAACATTTCCGCTACGATACACACGAAATCCACAATGTGCTAATTATTTCTTTCCGTATTGGAATCACACACGCCACCTTCAATAATTGACACGACTGAAATTCGAACTACGCACACAGTACATTTACAGCAAGCAGGTAAAAACCAGAGATGCGTATTACCCGGAGTAAAAACGATTTAAACTCAAAATTAGGTCGAAATATTTCCCTCCATTTTTACCTATTTTCACTTCATTTTTACCCGATTTTAGCCACTTTAAATAAAACCCATTTTACCTGTTTTTGTCCGTTTTAGACCAATTTCATCCCATTTTACCCACTTTACATTTAAACCCATTTTCATCCCATTTTACTCATCATTAAGCCAGCTTAACATCCTTTTTTACCAAAATTTTGCCAGAAAGATTTTTTTACCCCATTCGTCCTTGTTTTTACCAACCCATTTAAACCAGTTTTACCCAGAAAGATAGAAACCCATTTTCACCAACGGGTCATGTCTGCTAAAAACTAAATTCGAGAGTTACGAGACGTTTGTATTACAACGGTTTATCCGCTGCATTCTGAATTCGTCTCTGTTGAGTTACTGTTGCACACACTATTGCATATTCGAACAGAATGATGAAATGCTTGGATCTAATCCTAAAATGCGCATTGGTTTGCATTCATTTAAAAACCTGTGAATTTACTTTTTGGTTCATAATTTTTGTTGAGCCCAATTGATATCATGTTCCAATTGAATTGGTCTCATAACTGCAAACACTGGATTTAAAGCACTAGATACTTATCCAAGATGCCACATTGCCTTCATTTTGTTTATTAATTTCATTCCAAAATGCTTATTAAAAAATGCCACCAGTAGAGACCATAATTTTTTTCAAGTGAAAACTTCTGTTTGAAGCGGATGAAATACAGAGGGTGTATGTACATGCCGTTGCTTCACCTTAAAAGTTGTGATGGTATTTGTCTGAGTGGGCATGCGGTATTATTACCCATGTAATTAACTCCAGATGGGCATTTTTCTGAATGTGCGTCACATGCCCAAAAATTCTTGCCCAAATGTAACATACCCAAAGTGGAGATACCCAAAATCCCTTTACCATAATCATGGACGACACTTGCACAAAAAATAAAAAAAATTATGTTAACGTCACTTTTCATCGTCACGTCAAGTCATTTTTCCAAGAATAGGTGTACTAACAATAATTTTTTAAGCCGGCCACACGTTTTTATGACTGACTGATGTTAAGTATTATAAGTTCCAGTCAGCATGAATGAGTCATTTCAGCAGAAGAAAGCATATCTATGGCTGAATTATAATACACCGGGGGTATTCGAATGTCAAAGTTGATAGTTTTTGAAGCATTTAGCCAGAATAATAAGGTTGGTAAGATGTTTTATTTTGCTTGATATTTTTGATTGAGTTACGCATAAACTACTGAATAAATAAATAAGTCGTACAAATTTTGAATTTTTGGGTATCTGTCGTTTTTTATTTGGGCATCTTTTTTGGGCGTTTGGTTTTTGGGTATCTGTTACATTTGGGCGAAAATTTTTGGGCATCTGACGCACAACGCATTTTTCTCAAACATTTGCTCAAAATATAGACCATAATCGAACCCATTTGAGAAAAGACTTGATTTGAAGGTTTCCAGAGCTAAATATCGACAAAATTATGTTCAAAAGGGCTTTGTAATTGTGGGAATTGTACGAAGCAGGCGTATTTATTCTCCAAGGATTGATCGTGTTCCAAAGGAACAAAATAGCTGGCATCTGACGCAGCCGGTGCACTTTTTCTTGCAATAATCGCTGAAAGGTGTCATTTTCATTGTAAAATGACCAATTTTAGAAGGCTTCCTGAGAGCCACTTAGGGACCAAAAAGTTAAACTAAAGGTGACATTAGATTCAGTTTTTTCTGGGCTTCATAATGTGAATGAGATTTAGGTGACTTTTTGGCTAAAATACATAGACACAGGAAAATATACAGAAGTGAAAATTAGAAAAAGTTCGGTAAAAGCAGCCGGTGGATTTTTTAAAATGTTTAGAAAAATACTCTGCGAACTTTCCGCCAGCCTGCAAGAGCTTAGATTATTGTTCCCCGTTATGTGGAGCATGTTTTATAATCGTTTCCTCTTGATTAAACCCCAGCAATTTGTGATAAACGAGCAATTAGTGTACCCTAGTGACATAATTGTCTACGGTGAAAGTGAAAGGAGTTTAAGGGAGGAATTTGGAAGAGAAATTCGATTTGAAGGTCAATTTAGAAGTAAAAATACTGAGAAAATCATCCTGAAAAGGTTTCATGAGCATTCGAGCATTTTACTGATTCCAATGTTAACTTTAATTAAGAAAATCACTATCCACGATTAGCTTTGGAAAGAGCTGAAAAAAGCATGAAATAAAGTTGCCCCCACACGGACCCAAATTAAAAAAAAATGATGTCAGAGATACAGAGAAAGGAATGGAGATCACGATGAGCACGCGGACACAATTTCTGATTTAGAAATCGGGTTGAAAAATTAATTTCAAAGCGAAGCAACGGCATATACATACAGCCTCTGTAATTACAACCCATTCAGCCGACCGTACTTATTATTCCTTCTTGACTATCACAGACGTAAAAGATATAATTGAAAAACATTTTTCGTCAATCTCTAATCTTGGGACTTATTTTTGTACTTATTTGACGCAGCAACGGAAACCTTTTAGGTGAAAAGGCAATTATAAACATTTTTTACATTGGCATTTTACATATTTCCAGTAGACCTAACATTATTGGCACTCTTGAAAATTCTGGAAGACCGAATGAAATCGAAATTTATGTCGTATTGAAAGATCTTATGTCATTTTCGTAATTTGAATTTTGAGTACTATAGGTGAATTCGATAATATAGTCTCACATTAAAAGTGACGTAATGACGGACGCGGCTTGTTTAGTATTTGGTATTGTGGTGAATCGCTCGAGGTCCCCAACAATACTATGATAATGAGTGACCACAAATGTGGAGGGAGGGGCGGCCTTAGAAATTATCGCGCAAGGTCCACTCCCACATTTATGGTGAAGGAAGGTTGCGCTTTAAACCGTGTGCCCTCCCCGAGTAAATAACAATCTTAACTCGACTCCGTATGATTCGATTCATTCTAACTATTTCTAAAGGGGTCACCAGTGAAAAAGGTCATCACGCCTTTTTAACGATGAAGCCAATTAAACTAATGTCAAATACCTGTTTTGATAACCAATTTATCGTTTGCTGGTTTGTTAAGTGTCTCTTTCACTAAATTACAATTGTCCCAAATCAATTTTACATATTGCTGATAGACGAGCGAGCGAACCGGAAGAACTGAATGGTTCGAGCTCTGAGCCCAGACTAAAGAAGAGAGAAGAGAACCGCGACCCTGACAACCCAGCCTCGCTTCGTCTTTCTAGAAATTTCTATCATTACCATTGTCGGCGTTCGAAGCGACCGATCAAAGATTAAAATTCAAATGTTCGCGCATTATAATTTGAAACCAGGGAAATTCAGAGGAAAATCGTTTAGCGTAAAATTCATTTGTTAGTGTTATATAGTTTTACTCTGAGTCAGCAGCAAGGAAGCAAAAGCAGTGTGAAAATTAAGTAGTTAGTGATTACGTTCATCAAAAAGTTATATTAATTGTAATCCGTTATTAAGGTGCGGAAAGAAATTTTGAGACCACCTAAAATTTAAATGTGATTTTATTTCATTTTAAAAATAGATCAAGCTTTTAAGCGAACTACACGTTTACGTTATAGAACACTTTGAAAATATTCAAGTACATGAGTTTCAGGTCGTAGCCGTCACTAACGTAGATTTTATGCCATAGTTTGCAAAATGTTGGCAAATTTTACTGGAAAGAAATTATGAGACCACATATATTATTTCAATTATATATGAAATTAAATTTGATTTTATCGAGGATTTCTATCAAGTAGTAACGACTGTAACCTTCGAGGTTAATACTGAGTTGGAGAACAGGATTTTCACGGTATAAAATCAATTTTAGCAATTATTCCTGAGATACGTCATGTCATTTACTATAGATCGCCGCGTCAACCTCAGCATTGCACTTATACCGCTTACGATGCCAATATAACTTCTGAAAAAGATATCTCTAAACCTTTTTAATGCATTCAGTTTCCGGACACCTGCCTGACTAGGCAAGAAGTCGAGTATTTTATACTTTTAACTAACCCAATGTTGATCTGTACGTGTAAATAGATGCGATTGCTTGCTAAAAATGCAGCCACCTCAACCCACCTTGTCTCAATGGAGCAATAATCGACTCGTGAACAAGTCCTGATTATTCCTGAATCCGGCTTCACTGGCTGCGGTTCTGACTTCCTACTGAACCCAAAAGTAGCATAAAACATCCTAAATCTTCTCCTCATTACTCATTAATAAAAATATGCGCGTTTTTTATACGTTTCTGTGTTAAAAGGCTTAGGATGATTGATTCTGATTACTTGAAAGACATCTTTTCTTTTTCCTTGCGCAAATCAAACAAATGATGTAAGGAAGTAACAGCCCCATTGAAGTTTAATTTTTTGCCGTAAATCAAAACTAACAACATCGTCCCGATGTGATCACAGGCAAATTCCAGACGATTTCGTCTGGTGTGTCCGACTCAGTTTATGCTGTAGATTCCGTTTTAGTCATTTAAAGTTTGAATTGAATGGAATTGTGCGCAGAAATGTTGTGTAAATTACAATTGTCTTCATTTGTTGGAAAAATTTCGTGAGACTAATATTGATTGTATGTAGCAAATCACAAACCAATTGTTTCCCTTGGTTAAAAAATTGGTTGGGGCGTACTTGTAAATGACTAAAAGCGTTTTAACTGTCGCCATATTGGTTAAAATGATGAGCTGCGATCTTGGAGGCTCAAATTTTTACAACAATTTGGCTTATTTTATATCGTGACTGATTAATCGCTCGAATTTGACCGATTTCGAAATTGCATAATTGAGTTCCAGTACGTATTTTAAAGAAAAATGATAAATATAACGTTGTGTGTACAAAAACTGGAACGCACATTACGATTCTTTGATGTACGTGAATGATTCATATAGTGGTCTCATAATATCTTTCCAGCAAAAACCTTGAATTTTTAATAAATTGGTCTGATATAGAGTTAATTGAATGCTATTTTGCCTAACATTGCTGATACAATGCATACTACCTTAAAACTACCTGTTTCAGCAAAAGAAACTATGAGTTCATAATCAAAAGTCCCTAAATAAAAATATTCCAAGGTGGTCTCAAAATTTCTTTCCGCACCTTAAGCTCGGAAGAGCATTTAGTTACTTGAAATAAAGATAGTTATAATTGAAATTGATATTTAAAAAACACCATGGTTGTATTGAGCCACCTGAGCATATCGAAGGGAATTATTGAAATAGAAAGGGCTTGAACATCGATAACAAATCTGAGAATCTAACTTATTACAAACTTGAAAATGTCTAATTACATGAAAAGAATACACGAACTGGAATGGTTGTGCATCTAGAATTGGCCGTCGATGGCGCTACTACTACTCTAATGTAAAGACTCTACTACTGTAGAGCCGTGGCATCATCATCATATATATAATGTGTGATTGTCATATATATAATGGGTGATTGCCTAAGTTTGGTGTTGAAGGTTCTCAGAAACTATTCAGTCGACAGAAAAACGGTTTTGACCGTTAGAAAGGTCAAGCGATTGAGAGTGCGGTAGTGACATTTTTTTCACGGTTTTTTTATTTTAAGCATCGAAACCATGTGTCTTTCCTTTGTTTTGCATACACATCTTCATTGTCGTTGCTGATACCAGTTCCTTTGTACATATAATCCGTATATCTTTTTATGTTTCTGTCCATAGATCAGCAAGGGACATGAATGATGCATGACCGTGCATCATTCATGTCCCTTGCTCCCTTAATCATTGACTGTCTATTCGCTACATTCATGTTACCTATTCATTATGATTGCAATACAGGTGAAATGTAAATTACCTGTAACTGATTGCATGCGCGCAGTACTGATCTGTGGTCTTTCCTGAATTCGAATATTTGTATTCACAATGATCGTGTTTCCTTTTATATATAGTACTCCCTCATTTCCATTGTATCGTATCCATTGCATCCATCGCATGGTATTTAATAGGCCTGCACTACAGATTCCATTTGAATGGAAATGAAAATAGTGCCGGTGTTTACAGCACTCATAAATAGTTAAGTCAGTACTAAGATTTGCGATGAATTCGAAAAGTTATCATTATCATATCTATCATATCTTAATCCGGCAAACTCTTCCCTTCCTAAATTGGAACCCTATGAAAAAGTTCTCTACAGGCATCGTGGTTCGACTTATTCTTCAGCTTCAGTGTATTGGTAGGTCGGTTGTCGGTTCATGATTATCACTGGAATTCATGCATATGCCCACATTTTTTTGCGTATCGGCGTTCCTTGGCAAAAATCAGTTCGAAGAACTGATCGGGATATAAAATATATAT
Source organism: Seira musarum (assembly GCA_027743895.1). Classification (NCBI taxonomy): domain Eukaryota; kingdom Metazoa; phylum Arthropoda; class Collembola; order Entomobryomorpha; family Entomobryidae; genus Seira; species Seira musarum. Next base: position 4,130 of record JAHZMX010006371.1, on the reverse strand, counting down.
ATTGTTTGAAATGATGGATCTTTTGTGTACATATTCAGCCTAATTTTGGTGTTGAATGTTCTCAGAAACTATTTAATCAACAGAAAAACACTTAGGACCGTTAGAAAAGTCAAGCGATTAGGAGTGCGGTACTGACATTTTTTTGGCGATTTTTTTTAATTTTTAAGCACCAAAAAGTAAGAAGAACTGAAGAACAACACCATGTTTTTACTTTGTTCCCTACTCATGCATATCGTATTTGTCCTTTCAAATACCCATTCCGTTGAACATATTCCGTGTTTCCTTTTGTCAATACATGCGTCATCGCATGACCATGGCCATATATTATGTTTCTTTCATGTGCAGTGCGGTGCTCACTGAACCTTTGATTATCTTTTCGTTGTATCCATATTGCAAATTCAATATGCCTGCGGTTATAGTAAAATGTAAAGCAATTCCATTCGAGTTCAATGGAAGTGCAATAGTGATTGCAATTACGTGTCCAGTACAGCAGCAGATCTGTGGTTCTCCGAGAAATTACTCACCACCTTACGTACTTTCCACGTTGTTTGGTGCGCTCTATTACACAGCTCAAGCAACAGACGTTTTTCTGGAATTATTACTGCCATGAATTGTTGGTGCCATTCATCTTAAAATTGAATATGCAATTTGGACGTTCCGTACATTTAAGAATGGTATGAGTTCATTATGGTGTAAATAGTAAGCTGACTTGGGTTTAAATCTAGGACCAACTACTACTAATTTATGTACGGCATTCCAATTTTTGCCAATTTCCCTTCTTTTTACGCGTTTCGCATAGGGCCCAACTAGTTTCCTATAAAATACTAAGGCCCTTCAGCTAAAATACCATTTAAACTAAACTCATTGAGCATAAACTAAAAATTAATGGCAAGGCAATAGGCATACTACTCATCCCACAGCAGTAGACTACTACAATACCAAATGGTATTGCAGTCCATCTAATTAACTTTACGGGGACATTTTTTCTGCTCAACTTAATTTAAAATATCATCAGAATAAGACCCGGAAGTGTGAAGTCTTATTTTGATGCTTTTCAAGAGCAAAAACTATCAAAGTTGGATAAAATAAATGCTCGTTTCTGAAGACGTTTATTTCAAACACATGCAATACTTTTTCTGTTTAATTCTGATTGAAAACAGCAATCGAAACGAAAATCTAGTTCCCTCGAGGCACTATTGTCACTACTTACAAGTATATCAATACTACTTTTAGGAGGCTTACTGGGACCCAGGAGACTCAAACCAAAGACCACCCTAGATGCAGTTTTTCTTGGGCTTCAAAATGTTACTGAGACTTGCATTACTTTCTCCTCAAATAACAACTATACGAAGGAAAAGAATTTTATAGAATCTGAGGAAAAGTTTGGAGAAAGCTTCATAGTTATTTTGGGATTTTGTAAATAAAAAGGCTGTTATGAGGAAGGCTGATACTCGGAGGATGATCCTCAATAGATTATACTTATGATGATGATCCTCTGAGGAAGGCTGAATAAAACGGCCCGTGCCAGTAAGATGCAATCCGACTCCAGATGATTTAACTTTATCTTTATATTCCCTACGAGTTGTCGGTTTACAGGAAAATAATACTAATATGCGTTATGATAATCGTCCAACCTCGATTAACTAATTAAGATGACGATCACGTCCAATGATGAGAGTTGGGACAAAAACGAACCGATTCCCCCTGCAGCCCATGATTTTTGTTTTGAACAGTTGAAAAATTTAGCAAGAAATGCTCATAAAACCAGCACTCCAAATATCTTGGTTGTGATTCGGTCGCAATATGCAACTGCATAAACTTCATTCAATAATCCGTCGTCATCTTAGCCAGACTCGAAGCATTCAACCTTATATTTGCATAAACGTCTTATTCAGGATGGCCACTGTATTTTTGTGGACGGACGGACATTTCCAGACAATTATATAAGGGACTAGTGCGGCCCCGGCAGCTTCGCAGCCTCCATTTCCCTGCTTTTCAGGAACATGGCTTGATTCCTCTTGCAGCCAGCTGTTGTTCCTGCTGTCCAAGCGTTTCAAGACGAAAAAATTTAATTAAGAACTTCAAATAAGCTACTCCATATTGTCTTGACCATTTAAATTTATGTTGCGCTCAACTTCATTTCAATCTCCCGCAAAATCCTCCACTCATCAATTTTCTAATCACATTCGCTATATTTAACGTTCAATCTGCACAAACCTCTTATTCAGTATAGCCACATTATTTTTGTCTAAACGTTTGGTCACGAAAAACTGTAACCAATTTGAAGCTGCATGCAATTTCATTTCAACCTCCAGCAGTTTACAATTAAATTCCGATTTGATCGTTAAATATTTTCAGTCTGCAAAAACCTCATGCAAAAGTTCCACAGATTCGAGCTATCCAACTACCATACTCTGATTTGGCAGTGAAATATTTTTGGACTGCATAAACCTCCGTCAATAAACAGATTTGGAGAAAAATTTTCTAATAAATCTTGTAATGGCTCATAGGTAGCACAATCCAGCAACTCTCCTATTGAATTCTGATTTCAATAAAAGATATTTTCTGACTGCATAAATGTCCTACTTGTCGTATGATAGAAATTGTCGTATGTAAAATATTTTGAGACTGTATTAACGTCTTTCAACAATCAGTGGTCATCGTACACAGATTCAGTACATCTAGCTTTAAATCTGCGTAAACCTCTTACTTCGTATGGCCACTGTATTTTTGGGGACAGACACACAGACAGACACACTAAGGCACTTATGTAGGGGATATATAAGGGATACAGAATTGATGCACTTTGCCAAACTTAAATAATTTTAAACTGGAACTAGGAAATTAATATTTGGCCCCGAGGCCACAACGCAAAGACTTATCCTTCCAAGTTTTAAATGATGTTGAGCCGTGCAACAAAATTTGTAGATTCTATTGCGTTAAAACTCAACGAAGACAAAATGGGCGAAATTTGTCTCGGCTGTACTTAAAGCCATGAATTTAACATCAAAGTAAAATTGATGTACCTTTAGCAAATTTAATCGATTTCAAACAGGAACTAAAAAATTAATATTTGACTCCGGAGCCACAACGCAAAGAATTATCCTGCTAAGTTTTAAATGATGTTGAGCAGAGCGAAAAAATTTGTAGATTCTATTGCGGTAAAACTCAGCAAAGACAAAATGGGCGAAATTTGTCTCGGCTGTGCTTAAAGCCATGAATTTAACGTGAAAGTAAATTTGATGTACTTTTGGCCAATTTAATGAATTGGAGACTGGAACTAGGAAATTAATTTTTGACTCCGGAGCCACAACGCAAAGAATTATCCTGCTAAGTTTTAAATGATGTTGAGCAGTGCGAAAAAATTTGTAGATTCTATTGCGTTAAAACTCAGCAAAGACGAAATAGGCGAAATTTGTTTCGCCTTTGATTGCAGCAATATATTTGACATCGAAGTAAAATTGATGCACTTTTGCTAAACTTAATTTGAAACCGGAACTAGGAAATTAATATTTGACGCCGGTTACATTGTTGAAAGACGTTAGTGCAGTCAAGAACCGAAACGTTAAACAATTTATAAAGTGAGGTTTGCGCATAATGAAAATCGAAATAATTTTTAATTCTTTTTATTTCTCGAGCCTCGATTTTCAAGATTTTTTGATAAATTAATGCTAGTGAGATATGGCCGAACCATTATGCAGTGGCGGGTGTGATGTTGTCGATTTATTTCTGTCTGTCCCCAAAAATCTCCTACATAAGGTCTGTGTCTACATAAGGTGTGTCTGTCTGTCTGTCTGTCTGTCTGTCCGGAAAAATACAGTGGCCATACCGAATTTGAGGTAAGTGCAGATTAAAAGTTAGATATTTCGAATTTGTCTGCGATGATCAACAATAAATAAAGGAGGTTAATGCAGTCTAAAAATATTTTACGATCAAACCAAGATACAATACGAAATTCTGTTGGGCATTTATGCAGTTTAATTGGTTGGTTGGTTTAATTAATTGGCAGAACCTAACCTAACCTTATATAATTGCCCTATTCTGTCCGTCTGTCGCCTAAAATACAGTGGCCATACTTAATTGGAGGTTTATGCAGATTTAAAGTTAGATGTTTCGAATCTGTTTAAGAT
>JAHZMX010006370.1:0-32819 GCA_027743895.1 Seira musarum | reverse complement strand
AGTCCAGGTATCAATGGAAATTATGGTTTTTATCTCCTGCGTTTTTAAAGCATTTTTGTGAACTGGCTCCCTCCAGATTGAGTTAAGAGTCCATTTAAATATTAATAAGTGAAGGTCATGGTGGTTTGAATGCATTTAACTTTTAAAATAATTCTAGTCTTCTATTGTAGTCATATCATTTTGCATTCGTATCTTACATTGATTGAGTCAAATATCTCAATGGCTATTCCTCAAAGATGTCTTTTTGTTATTTTACATTTCATTCAAAAGTATGTAAATTTCAATTTTTACATATCCATGACCATTGTTCATTTCTGTTACTATGCTATTCTGCTCAATTTTAAGAAGAACACACCAATAAGTACGCACTTATTTAGTAAACACAGAAACTTTTGCTTATAATAGCTTAGTTTCGTGAATCGAAAGCGTAGAAGTTACATAAATCTGATGGTGTTTACTTTTCATTTCCTCAGCCACGTACCTGCAACCGTGCATCAGCTTTCTTTAAGTACTAGAATACCTTTGAACTCTATGCGCATCTTCATCTTATGCGGTAATAGTCTGTGAAAGAAAAGACCGGAAAACAACAATTTTACCAGCTTACTCGCCAAATTTAAATGCATTTTGTGGAGACAGTTATCATCATAATTAGAAGGAATGGCTTTTCAATTATGTCTTCTGTTACCGGGAGAATAAATGATGCTATGATGAAAGGTAGTGAGTCAAGTAGCGCATTAGGCATAAAAATTAATGGGAAGAATGGGCAATAAAAAAGGCTCGATCTTCATCCATGATCCGTCTCTCATCCTTTGTAATAACAGTCTTAACTCTCGTCCAACCCATTTTACGCATAAAACCTTGACTTTGCAAAATAAATAGTAGTTGAGAATCGGTCGGGCCACACAAACGAAACGGGGAATTGTCTGGTGTCGCTTCCAGAAAGATAAAATTACATTTAATGAGTATTGATCCTTTTTCAAGGTTTACTGGAGCAGACGATGTACGTATTTATCTGTATGGACCTGATTCGTGAAACGGTTTCATGAATGAAACAGAAGATTCGTAGTCGACACAAATTTTATACGATGGTAGATGCATTTCATTGAGAAAATAAATAGGCACAAACCAGACTCCATTCATTCAAGACATAACACAATTTTTGTTTATTACACACGAAACGAAACTCGATCTTTTAAGAATCCTTTCCCAAGAAAAGTAATAGTTTTATCATCATGAAAACGTTTTCTGATTGTACAGTTTAAATTGGATTTATGCTTAAAACTCGAAACGAAATTAATTGTTGGAATGTAGTATTTAAGTGAGACTTTTTGTGCTTCGAGCAAATATCCTAAATAACTAAATTACACCTGTACAATACTTATTTAATGAATATTTATAGTCATTAACAATATGCAAGCCTATATATATATATATATATTTTATTTTTCGCATCATTACTGTTTAAGTAACACACACACACAAACATCACCCAAGTCAAACAGTTATTATACACTTAATATTCATATTCATAAAACTTATTTACAGCAGAACCTGATTCATTCTAAACTATTTACAATTTGATTTGTCACTAAAGAAACAAAACTGGCCAAAAATATAGCAGGGAACAATACAACTCAAACTTTCATATGCAATTGCTTTTAACTCTTAAACGGTTCATTTGTGCACTTAGGTATATATTTCTTTATATCCAACCATCATCTAATTTATGTATAAGTATATTAATTAATTAATCGTTTAAGTACATGTGCATGTTATATAACTTGGTAACACAACCTTTTCACTTCAATTAACTTAAGCATAAAGGAATGACATGACTTATTTAGATCCTAATTAACTTTCATTTGTGTATTTTTTGCATTCGACAGCAATTAAATTGATGACATGACTCAACGAAAGCTGAGAATACGTCGTTATAAAATACGCATACTACTGGTAGGCATTACCGTATTCAATGAATAGGTATGTAAAGTAATTAATTGTACTCTTTAAAAGACAATGGGAAATGTAATGGTATTATTTACTTATAGGTATGTACAAAATAAGTTTGGCTTAATTTTGCGGGAAATTAAATTATATCATACATGCCTATTAAATTTTTGGTTTGACACTGTATTTTAAAATTTATATAGTAAAGCGATCGTAACTTTTTAAAGCATGTATTTTTTTATTTCAAACGGGTTTTGTTTTTGCAAAGCGAAAATATAAATATATATTTTTTTTACAAATGTATCGTGTCTAAGAAAAACGAAGTACAAATTTGCAATGTTTGGATCAATATATGCTTGGATGTCATGTAGCGTGGCTTTTTTAAAAAGAAGTACTTAAAACCGCGTTTTATATATTTTCGTCCTCATTGGTAAATTTAAGTACTCCAGACGCCATGTAAAGATCAACATGTAATCTGGAGATATTTCACATCCGGTGAAGTCCGATGGTTAGGTGACAACTGCGCCTCAGCTACCTGAGCTGCAGCCGCGGCGGCAGCGAGGGGATGTGGAGGTGGTGGCGGAACCCATCCAGGACGTGGTCCGGGTGGTCCGCCATCGCTTGAGTAGACGTTCTTAGAAAGTGCTTCAGCTTGAAGCGAGATCATAAGTCGTGATGCAGCTTGCCTCTCTGCTTCCCTCTCTTCTGCAGTTTGTCTCCTGCAAAAAATAAAAATTAGCCACAATTATGTACTGTTTTCTGGTGAAATTATAGAAAATGAAATGGAAACATGGGTTTCAAGTTTCAGTTTCAAAGTCTCGTCTTTATTTGCACGTCATGTCAATTTCATCTTTGTAATTTTGGGTTTTAAACGTCATTTTATGACTCATCTATGGTGCTGTCTTACACTTTGAAAGTCATTTAATAGACACCTGTTCAGCCGAAAACTACGGTACAGTTTGCCTCTTCTCAATATATGGTGTAAGTGTGTATATGTATGAGGGATGAAAAAGGACTTTTCACGTCTCATTACTTCCCATCAACACCATCACTATCATTCTCATCCTCACTTGAAGAGCGTAACATCAGCAAGATCAAAAGATGTATGAAACCAAGGAGGAAGAAGGTTAAGCTTATTTTCTTTGCTTCACGGATTTCACAAGAATAATGCTTGCAAGATGCGATGAGCACCTGGAACGAGAACTACCCCATCATATCACGTAGTTGATGTAACTATATTAAGCTCCTTGTTAAACAACGATTGATGAGGCAGTAATGTTTAGATGGCAAAAATGATTGATAGCTTCTTCGCAGCCCTTCTTCGTGTCTTGTGCACGGAAACAGGATAATGTGATTTGATGATACAATAACGAAAAATGAGAAACGTTCGTGTTTCCTTCAGTTGCTTACACAGCCAGTCTACTACAGCTACATTTCCTTTTTCGTCTCCTCCAAAAAATCATCCTTTTGATCATCATAGAGCACCAGAACAGAACATGATCGCCCCTTTGCTTGGTAGTTGTTGAAATAAAATAATATAGTAGGTCCTCACTTCCCACCATCATCAAATGAAGCCAATTTTATTGTCTTAATGATATTCTAACAAGCAGCCAGGAAAGAGTTAGACAACTCTATCCATTGCATCATGCTTTTTTCTAGAATTTTGTAATTCTAGCTGACTGGCTACTGCATGATTTTCAACTTTTTTTCTGTTTGTTTTACGTTAATCGTGATGAGTGTGACTATACTTGTATTATTGATGCGTGTGTTCGTTTATTCCACCTTCAAATCATCATTTCAGCGTTACAATCGTTTTTTGATAGATTTCTTAAAAAACCAACCTTTACAAATGTATACCCGATAATTTCAAAACATTTTTTTCAGTGAAGGAATACGAAAAACTCGTTAACATGTCAAGTATAAACTTTGATCTTTTCCCGCACACTTTCTTAATTCATTTAAACTAAGTAGCTGTAGTGTAGTTGATGTTTCATTCATTTTGTTTCGGACTATTACACAACAACAGCCTCATTTTTGAATTTTATATTTCTCAATGTTAATTATACATAAACTTAAGTAAAACGCTTGAGGATTCGCGTTAGAAAATTACCTAATGCTAAAATTATATTTATGGAATCATTATGTATTAGAATAGTAAGGTTTTAGGCGTTTCCAGCGGACTTATGATAAGGAGAAATTTATCAGTTGTTCTGAAATTTAATAAGAGCCTGTCACGTAAGGCCCCTAAGTAGGTGTGTACCGTATTATGGGGATTTTTTTTGTTAAGCTAACACAGTTTCTTTCTTTTCGTGTTCAAACAAGAATCACGAAGATAAGACTTGTTTTATGCAGGTTGCCCACAACATAATACGCTACTCGTTTTCATCAGTTCAATGGGCTATGCTGATTTTGTTGACGGCGTCATTTGTCGGACATAGGTATTCAATTTTATAAATTCTTAATTATTCCACGAGTAGATCTTATAATTTGCGTGACAATAAATTCCTAAGGCAATGTAAAAACAAATTATACTACAACAATTTTGAATTTAAGTAAGTATATTCGTCCATTTTTATCGAAAATTATGACGATGACGTGTGTGTAATTTTGCTTTAAAATGCACATAAAATTGTTGGTTCCACTCCCGAAGCCAATAATTATAAATAATTATATATGGAATCGCAAAAAATTCATTATAAGCAGTGGCCATGGTCTCATGTCGAAAGCTATTTTAAATAATTTTCATTCCAACTTACGTTACGGCATGCATGTATTGCTTACAAAGGCCTCTTAGCTCGATCTTATTCAAAGCATTAATGATTTATCCATTCTATTTTCATCAGAATCTTTGTTCGGAACGAAGGGAGGACGCCAAGTACATGAAAATATCGCACGCATGTAGAGTAAGTAACACGTCATGACATAACACGATACACCAATTTTTGCATTTGATTGTGTATCCAAAGAATGAAACCATTCTACCTTGTCTCCATTTTCTAATGAGGACGATCACATTGTCATAAAGGCTACACTCTGCAAAATTATATTTTGATGGCAATTCAAACCAAATCTAATCCCATCCACAAAACCATTTCCTTTTTGGTTTCTTTATTTCTTCGTTCTCGATCCATTTTGAGGCATCACGCTACATGGTCAGCGAGGGAACCACCACCACCCCTTCCCTATTTTTTTACGCCATAACCACTACCACCACTTGACCGCTCATAAACACAAAACCCTTCTCATTTCGCTGCAACATCATAATCATAAGCAATTTTTGTGCCGGGCAGCAGCAAACATGTAACATTACTGTTATTTGTATTTTTTATAAATAAAATCAGACTGCGTACACCCCACAACAAAATTTTCGTGAAAATGGGAGGAGGACATCCCCGCTACGACCATTGGTAAAAAGAAGACTTTTTTCATGCATTGTAGCCCCAAACAAAAAGTTTTTGTCGGACAACCCAATTTCACGTGATTCTGCTCACTTAATCAGCTATAATTTGAGATGAAGAGACAGACAAGACATTACTACATATTCAAAATTTAAATTACATGCGTGCTAATTGTGAAAGAAAGACAAAAATGCATGCATATTCGCCAAAATAAAAGATTTGTGTTCACTTAAACACGGAGCAACGAGAAACTGTGGTGTACATCATCGTGAGGACACTACATTTTTTTAAAATATTTTACCAACCTTACAACGTCAATAAAAATGAATCCTTTTGTTGAAGTCAGTCAGAGTTGATTTTCAAATGAAGATGAAAATGTAAGCGAGTAAGATGAAGATTTGTTGTGATATTTTAAAGTACTTTTCCCTAAAAGGGTTTCTTTCTCTGTCAACACATTTTTTAAAGAGTCTATAAAGATAAGAAGGAAATTGTTTCTTCAAAAATAGATATATAATTGCTACATATTCATGCTGTCTTCAAATGCAATTTAATGGGTATTTTAAGAAATGAGGAAGAGAAAGAGCATTACTAAATGAAAATGCGCTTGAAACGATGATAAATTGGACGAGTGAGTAAGTGAAACAAAGTATTTTAACAAAATTCAATGAGATTGGCCGCTTTTGTCCATTTATGAGTTCACTGATGATTTTAACTTTTTTTGTTTTTAGATTGCAATGGATGGTGCAAACAAACCTAGAATTAAATACACATCAATAACCGATTTCGTGAAAAAGTAAAAGAAATCTGTGTGTTTGCTACCATTCTTTAAAGAGTTGAAAATAGTGATCACATCATAGTCGATTGATAATGAAATGTTTCTGTAAGTGCTGAATTTACTGGTATGAGAACCGCCATTTATTTCTATTTTGGGGGATAAACTCTTCATTTTAGAAAACAAATATTTTGAAAGGGTTCATCATACTTAATCATTTCTACCACGCTCCTCACTACCTTACCTTTCTGATCCCAAAAAATGATATATAAACTGCTCCCAAGAGGCCAAATCACAACATTAAAAGCTAACAAGTAAGCTACTCTTAAAAAGACGTGGAGTCGGTGATAAGGGGTAATGTGCACAGGCGTCGTTTCACTTCATTTTTTGGATGGTTCTCCTCACTAAAAAGTCTCACAATCAGTATGGTTGTCGTCGAATTGCAGTGATACCGAAAAGCAAAAGCTAGATTCATTCACTCTGGCTTTGTCTTGAAAATGCTTTTACATAAAAACGAAAAAAAATGTAGAATAATCCACATGGTTCTTTTCATTTGGGTGTTAAAATCGTACTCGTCAGTCGTCAATAATAGAATGAATTTTTATTATAATTATTACTAGAGGAAAATTGTTTTATTGGTGGACTTTCAACTCTTTTCGCAAAGTGATTGCCGATAATTATGACTGCGCTCACACCTTCCTACCCACATTGCATCGTCAATAAATATTTTCTCACATGCAATTTTACATTCTACATAAGAAAATCTCAGTTTGAAAGAAAAGAAAATGAGTGTAGAATATTTCATTATTGTTATTACTACATCTTGTTAGGCTTATGTTAGTTATGAGCGAGACACTCATACTTATTATTATTATTGGATGGATGCCGCGCCAAGGGTAATTAGTTGGTCTAATGGTGTTTCCATGTCACTTAAACACTTTGTATCACACCACGTCTCGACGCCACAGGAGAGGTATATATAGAGTTATTATACCTGAATGAACATCCCTTTGTTCAATTCCAATCCAAACATACTTTTTGTCGCGAGGCAAAAGGAAAAGATGGATACAGTTTTATAATAAAAAAAACTGTTTGTTTGTTTTTTCAAGCCAAAGCCATACCACCTCCTTTATTGATTTCTTCACTTTAGGAGGAAAAAATGATACATGATTTAACCCAATCGCAATCTAAAGATGAGAAAATCACTTAACTCTTTTAACGCTTCATCATTCTTGTCTCTCGTCATTCTTAAAAGGCTGTCTTGTCCTTTTTGTACCAGAGTTAAAAAGCTAGTATTGGTGGCATTTAACGTTCAACTCTTCATCTTTAAAACACAGGTATGAGGTGGTGATGATGATAGCGATAATAGGAAAGAAATGGAAAAGGCAGACAAATCAGTATCAAATTAATGGGATCTTTGGGCTTGTCAATGGACGAGATGTAAAAGACGTGATCAGGTAATCATGTAGTTTTTAAGTGGAACTTTTCGACATCTCCATACATATCTGCCCCTGCATTTCAATCTAGTTGTGTTTGTATTTTAAGGAGAAATTGATGCTGATAATGTTAAAATGGTGATGGTTAGTTTGACCTTCCTCAAAGTAAATGAAATGGCGTGACTCGACATAGTTGGTGGCTGCTGCCTACTGAAGAACCTGCCAGGTAAGCGTTTTGTGTACATACCAGCTTGGGCATTTCTCGGGTTGAACTCAAATGTTGAATTAATAATTAATCAATGTCGTAGATGGGTATTGAGTTCTGAATTAATATCTTTAAAGTTGCAAAAGAAAAATGCTTAGGATGAGTACAATGATGACTCATTTTAGCATAGAAAATTAGTAATAAAGATGATTTAAAGCGTGCTGAATGCTAATGACTGCAATAAAGGAGGGTTTCTAAAAGTGCTATTAACTCTTCCCACATGATCTATTGTGTTCAGTTTTTCTAACCTTATGAAATACGCATCTTTTAAGGAATGAGCCGTAAAGCAATAAAAAAACCATGAACCGGAATGAGCCGTCGTGTGTGCGGAGCACTGAACGCAAGCCAAGCCACGATATTATTTTTTGCAAGCCAGACGAACGGTAGGGTGGGGACTACAAAGATTGAGTATGTATATATGTACTACAACGACAGCACCCTCCTCCTTGTCTTGTCTGTCTTTGAGATAATGAAGCATTTAGAAATTTAAATGTAAATGCACTTTAAAGATCCCTTTGCTCCTCGATTAAGATAATAATGCGCAGTTTTAAGATAGGAACAAATTGGCAAGAAAAAACACTTGAGCGAAGTGAGTCCATCAGGTCAGAAGTACAATCAACCACATAAAGTACAGCACAGCCTGAAATGATACAAAAACGGGCTAAGGTTTACGATGGTCATCGTTGAAGAAATGAGCGATTCATGCCAAGCAAGCCACAGAAAGCTCTAGCAGCACAGCACCAGACCGTCCTCTGACCTTCCGCATTCTATTAAAATGAGGAGATTGGTTCGTTTCGTTCATTCCTCTTGTGTAACTGTACTACTTCATTATAGTAAAAATTGCTACCTGATGTTCAAGCTATTTCGAATTTTGATGATGAGATGAGGAATCTATTACCATCAATAGAATTGACACCGCAGCGCCACAAAAGCTTCTCCCATCACAACTTTGAGTAGACAAGATAAGTGTATTCCTACACACACAACCCACGAAATAAAAATGAAGAGGAAAATGGTAATAATGCAATAAAAATGAAAGATGACATGTCTTACACACATAAAAAGTTAGAAAAAACATGAAACCACACATCTCGCACAACACAACCGCCAATAAAAAAAATGTATCGTATATATCATGCAATTCATACACTTTATCTGCTTCATTGCATTCCTTTCAATTCTATAAAGAAAAATTGTAATTTTGTGGTGACGGTGATGGTGCACAGGTGGAAAGAATAAAAATGTTATGGTAAGTAGACGTGTATGATTTTGTAGATGCGACAATCTACTTACATTTCCATTTCACAACAATCACCGTAACAGTTTTTACGTATTAAACATGTCAATGTGTGTCATGTCATGCTAAAGTCATAAAAAAAACAATGTATTTTTACGAAAGAAAAAAAAGTCATATGATTAGGTTAATGGCTTTTCAGTTCATTTTCAGATGTTTTCCGTTCACTCGTAGTATGACGCAATTTCACATAAGCAAGAAAGTCCCTGGAGATAATTCTTCAAGAGGTAGAAAAATAAACGCAAAAAATGAAATTGTGGTTGTTTTTGAGTTCATCATACATAACGTAAGTAATAAACGTAGAGAATTTAGCTGTGATTTCATTGTGAATTGCACTTTTTTTGCACAAATATTATTTCTTCACTGAATTCATCATTATTATTTCAAATTTATATGATTATGGCCGTCTCCATTTCCATGTTTTGGTTTTAATATTGCACTTATTTTACCGTGAAATGACAAGTGGCATCACGGCATGCAACCCAGAAAAAAGTTTTTGACTCGGAGTTTCCTCTCTGGAGGAACTTTTAAAATGCTCGGTCTCCGTACCTGTCCAAGCTCATAAAAAATGATCGTTCCACTTTATTGATTCTAACTTTCTAAAAATCCTTGAAACAAATCAACTTGGGCAGATGCAACGCAAGAACAGGAACGCTTCTCTTTGAACAATGTTGAAACAAGTGGAAAAAAGAAGGAGTAAAACAACGTGATGTAGAATATTTTTCCAGCAGCATCAAAAAATGCGACAAACATTTTCCCAGCGATTGGTTCCTATTGAAAAAGTTAACCGTCGTGTCGTGCCAATGCTCAAGGGAGGATGATGAATTATTGAAAAGCTACTTTTATACAAAACGCAGCTCATCGTCATTATTATTACCATGTGCATCAGAGCATAGCAGTATCAAAGATGATATCTCGGCATGAAAATAACATCCACAAGCAAAAATTGAGTTTGACGGAGTTTTGAATGATTTTAAAATAGATTTTTTCAGAGAGGAGAAATAATAAAAGGGGAAATTCAGATGAAATGAATGAAGCCTGCATTTCATTTTTTGATGAAGTTTAAATAAGAATTTTTGAAAAGGCCTTACCATGGAGTCTATCTTTAAGCAGTAGAGAGTTTCTTGGATCAAAGTTGCTAAATAATGGAGTCGCGTTTAAATCTAATGGGCCATGTTGTCCTAGTGCTGACTGTCCGAATAGCTGAAAGTTAGACATGGGTCTGTGCGCTGGAACTCTGATGACTTGATTGGGTGAAGTAATGGGACATGGGAAATTCGGCAGGAATACAGAACTATAACCGAAGAGAGGGAACGGATTCACACCCCCACTTAAAGGATTCTGTCCAGTGGAACCCGTTCCGCTAGTGGGACTATCATTGTTACCATTTGAACTTAAATTTTCTACACTTCCACCGTGAATGAGTTGTTGATGATGAGATAGTTGACTTTGTAGATGAGGATGATGCTGGAGACCACTGCCACCATGGGCATTCTGAGAATCAGGTGTTGTTCTTCCAGAATTTCCACAATTCTCATCATCCCCCTCTTCCTTACTGCCAGGTGAACCGTGGCGATAGTCATTGTCATGATCTACGGATTTACTACCGCTTGATCCGCTTCGGTTATTATTGTTGTTCTTGCCAATTAAACTACTATTATTGTTATTACTACTACAGTTGTCGTCCACTTCGTTCATCTCAACTTCGGAGTCTGAACGGACGTCAACATCTGAATCGGAGTCATCATGATGCTCCGTCTGTGGAGACCTGCTGTGACCCCTGGATTCTCTTCCCGAGTGATGGGTTAACGTAGCCAATCTTTCATCTTCGCCCTCATCCGAAGGATCACGTTGGGTTCCGTGGTAGTGAATCGTGTGTCGGTGGTGCTGAGGAGAGGAGTGCTTCGATGTAAAGAGGGGATTATTGTTATTTCGATAACCTCCACTGAGGAGTCGCGTAATTGAAAAGTTTAATAAGGGGGAGCAAGCGTGATGATCCATTGTCTTGTCGGAATGATTGCTATCCACTGAGATTTCAGCTGTCTCCATGCTCGAAGAAATTGGAGTCTCTTCACTCATTCCACACATTTATAGAGAGGGGAAACTCTGGAAAAATTTCCTTTGACTTTCTCACCTTTTTTACAAGATTATCCACTTGACTTTCACAAAGGTACGTATAAATTTCAATTTCTTTTTGTCTTGTCTAGAATTTTCTCTTACTCCCCTACTTTTTTTGAGAATCAAGTGAGGCTGTAACAAAATCTACACGGGAAAATTGAAAATCTAATTCTATCTGTCACTTTCACTGGTTTCGTTTTTTTTAATCTTTCTTTCGTTCACAACTTTTCAGCAAAGTTAAAAGATCATCTAAAAAGACACTTCACCAAAAAAACCGGATTTTTTTTTCAATGTTGTAAGTTTTCAAATTTCAAACGAGTAGATCCGGGTTAGTCACAAAAAGTGGAAACCACATTTTTACGGAAGGAAATTTTTTTTTTTTTCAGGCGAGTCTCACTCCCTGGCACATGTGAGCAGTCAGCCTTAAAGAGAAAAAATGAGGAGTAGCACGGTTTTTCAGCGAGCTATAATATAAGAACTGAAAGGAAAGCAAAGACTGGTAGTGTGGTGTGGTGCCTCCCTCAATTGGAAAAAACAATGTTGGCTTTGGCTCAATTGAAGCAGTAAACTGAACACATTTTCGGGAGATTGAGTGAGGACTCGACTCTTTCTCAATCTGACAGTTGGGACGCTCAACAGAGAAGTAAGTGCCACACGACCGAACAAGGAGGGGTAATGTAAACAAGCTTTAAGGTTTAAAAGCTGAAGTGAAGAAGGTAGGTAGTTGTTCTACAACTCAAAGCATGATGATCCTCTTGCCTTCTTTTTTTGGAGTGAGTGGGGCCGACAATGCAGTACAATTATGTTGTAAGTTGTAAGATTGCGAGACCAACAGCAGCAGAAAAAAAATTGACTACTACTAGTAAATGCTCATTGTGTATCGAGTCGAGAGAATCCTCCTCCTAAAAACAACAATAAAAAACCTCTAGAAATCCTTTTTGATGTGTATTATTACATCTTCAACCTCTTCTTTTTTCTTAAAAAAAGTAAGAGACATCACACAGTCGATCTCTATTAAAGTTGGATTGGATTTGCTTCACAACACAAAATGTTTCACATCACTGCAATGCAATCTACTTCCTGACTTGGATTGTAATAGAATCAAAAACGATTGACTTCAATTTGGTGGTGGTCACTGGTCACTTCACTACTGCTGTCGACAGTTCATAGTGCGTGTTAGAGGCTTCCCACATAAAGCATTACAGCTCGTGTTAGTAGTTTCTAGATTCGTGTAGCGTTCAATTGTATTGAACTGAAGGCGAATTGCAGAAAAGAAGGATGATCATGATATTCTATCTATACATACATGCTTATACTTTTTGTGCCAGTACCAGCATATTTGATAACATTTTTAATTTAGGGAAACACAACAAGTATCCTAAAAATTTGAATTTAATAGGTAGCCCAAACATAGCTTAACTCATTTGAAACTAATTGGAGTAATTTGAAGCGATACAATAAGTTCATGAAAATATGCCATTTAAATTAAGATTCATATCTGCTTTCACAAAAACACGTTTCATATACTTAAATATGATCATAAAGCCATAATGAAAATCGTTTAATGAAATGGGAATTAGACAAGTGTTCGAGAATGACAAAAAATTCGGATTTCCCGATTTAGAACCAAATCATTATTTATAAAAATATTAGCTTTAATCGGACTGGAATTTAATCAGCGACAAAATCATTGTCCATCTTAATTTGACATGAACAGTATTTAACGGAATTATAGCATGTAGCAATCTGCAATCGCAAACTTTTTTGAAACCGCGTATTAAAAAATATCAGCATGCATTCGCATTGGAGTTTATCAAATCACGCACCGACAGGATATATGAGAAACAAAAGAAATGAGTTTGTAAGCGCAGGCAAGTTTTTTACGTGGACATGAAGAGTGTAAATAATACAAACGAACAAAGTGGCGATGATAAAAGTTTAAAGGGGAGCAGAAATAAAAAGCTGAAGCAAAGCAATAAGCAAGAATAGAATACCTTGACTGTGTTACATTTACTTCATTCTCCGCATCATATCATCCACAGAGTAAGCAACAAAAAGTTGAAGTAAGTGGCAGTCCTAACAAAAGCAAAGGAATAGGATTAGTCGAGAGTTGAGAATGGTGGCCGCGCCTCCACTCACGACAGCCCTCCAATCCAACCCAACTAACCCTCCCATGGGGCATCAAACAAATGAAGATAGAACGGCACAACATAACACTAACACAATATTCTTCTGTTTGCTCTCTGACTCGACTTGAGAGAGAGAGAAAAAAGTTATTTTGTCGAGAATGAGAATGCTTTTGCTGCTGGATTGTTCTAATCTAAACGCTCCTTTGTGATTCTGATTTCATATATTTTGCACTTTTGATAAAAAAAATTGGCCTTTATCTACTCTTACTTTTCAGACTCAAGATCCTCTGGAGGTGAAAAAAATTATTCCACCTGCCTTATTAACGTCTCTCGACTTGACAAATCCTTTATACTGTTTATTAATTGCCTTTGTCTTTCTTTTGAGATTTCTTTTGATAATTATGAGTAGTTAATTTTGAATCTTTTTTCTTTTTTACGCTTTAATCACGATTGAGGCCTTGACCCTTAAATGAATGAATAATTTTTGAAATATGCCAATTATAATACTCGATACATACATACTTCAATTATGTAATCAAAATTCTTTAAGAAATTTCCATTTATGATGCTTACCCACTTTTCTGACAATTATATTTAAGTAATGAATAAGTATGTATGTAGTACTTATATGCAATAGGAGGATTACAGTTGGCCGCTTACTTACCTATTCAACCTCATTTTAAGGAAAATGTCAGTCAGTTTCCCTAAAATATAATCTGCCTATTTCTCAACAAAATATTACTTATTCTCATGCCGTTTACTGCCTATAATATTGTTTAAATTTTCAAGTCAACGCATCACAAAAATGGGGTAAGTTTCTCCTCTCTCGTGAATCACCCACCATCATCGTAATCATCATCATATCATGCACCGGAGACTCATCCTCAGTGTTTTTTATTTCCCCCTCTAAACTCAGCTCACAGTTTTTTTTCAAACGGGGAGAATCGTTTTCCTCAAAAACATCAACATAATTGTCCTCCTCCTCCTATTCGGCATAATATGATAGGACATTTAAGGCAGGTAATTGCAGTCACAAAAGAGCATTTTATACGTTATTACTGTTTCCGATGGGATGATAATGACAATGATGGGTTGATCGTGAATTACAACGACGACGATATAAAAAAAACTCTTTTTTATATGTATATATAATTCCATTTTGGACAAAACCCTAGATTCATAATATTCCTTATGATGACTACATACATACATACAAATTAGATAGAATGGTCATGACGATGACGACACGAATGCATTGCAATCAGCCATAATATTATCATTATCATCGTTTGTCATAATAGCAATCATCTCGTATTCATTTTCTAGACCCTAGAGCGACCAACGGGTGGAGGTTCTTCATTCTTTTCCCGAGTTAGAGTCACCGTCTTTTATAAAAAAATAAAATGCGTATAAAAAATGAAATTGCTTGGCTTGGCTTGGGCTCCTCTGAAATCTCATTTTGAGGACTAGCATTTTACACATGCTAATTTTCACTAAAAAATAGATTGGTCAACTCCCACAATCAAAATCCCACATAGGTACATTGCACAGACATAATTCACAGAAATCCATTTGCGAATATTATTGTGATAGAGAATTAACATGGAGAAAAAATTAATACTTTTTATGGCTATGACTATTTGAAATGCATTTTGTGGTTTTCCCAGCTCGGAGAAACGATTAAGATTAAAATACTAGATCTCGTGATTATTGGTTAGACTTGTGGGTATACAAAAAAATGATGATACAATTTCAATGTATTTTTTTCTGGATCATACTTATTCAGACAAATGCGAGTCTTGAGCTGGGCTCCATGTCGTCGAGTCGAGTCTTGTCCTCATCCACGTCCACGTCCACGTCCTGTTGTTGAAAAAAAAAACTATTTTCCATAGTGAACCGAAGCGATCCCCCACTCATTCTTTGATGGAACACCATCTGCCTAGCTTCCTTTTTACAGAAAATGACAACGATTATATGAAAGGACGATGATGACAGCTTTACTTTATGATCTTCAAAATTGTATTATGCCTCTATAATAATTGAGTTGGTCGGCGGAGAAATTTGTTCGTAGTCAAAGGCAAAGTCAACTCACTCAATCTAAACCAAGCGAAAAATGTTTTTTTTTAAACAACTAATTCCACCTGTGAAATGATACATATTATTATTGTTATTGAGAGTCATCATCAGAATAACCCATCCATGTTCATAATGTTCTCTAATCTGACTCACTTTTCATTCAAACTGCCATTTCTTTTGAAGAGGGCAATAGAATCGGAATGAAATATAGCAGGATCTTCAAATTTCATATTATAATCAAAATGGGATGTAAATAAGCATTATATTTTCTACTTTAGCGTAACCGTTTTTTTCTGACTTCTCATGACACTTACTTGTACGTGAATACACGTCGATTTTTTAAGAAGAGGGGAGTGAAATAGCTCATCTCGAATTCCATGAGCTTAACATCTTCTGTTGCTTTTTCAATGTCTGTCTGTCCGTCAAACCAAAATTCATATTATAAAGCAAGTGGTTATGCAAATATGATATAGGTAGGCCAATTATTATTCATGAAGCATTTTCAGATTTTTAAGTTTATGATTGAATAGTTTTGGAAACAAGTAAGGGCTAACAAGTGCGACGTCGAAGAGTTTTTATTTTGCTACATTTTTATAACCGTCTCATCATTATTTGTTTCTCCTCTGCAGGGGAAATGAAAAACATAAATGCTGAATGATGATGATGACGATCATGAATGATGGAAGTAAATGATATGGTTCTGGTCATCATAATAGAATCGCTTTGAGTAATCTCATGTCTTCAATGCTAATCGTTCTTGTGGATTCCTTGAGACGTGACGATTTTAGATTGTCCTGCGAATCTCACAATCCTATTAACTTTTTTGTATCATGATGAGATGACTTTTAGTCCTTTCCTAAATAAAAGTAGTGGCTTTCATATCTTTACAATAGTTTGCGTACCATACCAGTAGAAGTGGTAGGTGGATACCCCCAAAAAAATATGAAATGATGGTTTGTTTCGATATGCGTTATTACTCAGATGATGATAAAATATTTTTTATTTGCTCCCATCATCATGATTGCTCTGACGTGCACTTATTTTTCTTCTTCTACGAGACACTATTAAATGAATCATAATGGGTAGGACACCTTATAGACAAACGTAGCTCGAAGCGATTTAAGAACAAAAGTCGATTCCAATTCAACTCCTCCTATTTTGCAACCTCTTTTATTTCAAAATATTTTTTCACGGTCAAGAAAAAAAGGAACTCATCATCATATCATATCGTATCATAAATAATGTGAGTACGAAATAATGATGAAAATCTAAATTTTACGTTAATCATCTCATGTTATCGCGATTAGATGACCATTTACTATCATCATCAAAAGTCATCATGAAATAGATTTTTCTCATAAAATAACTTACATTGCTGATGAAAGCATGTACTTATTTATGTGCCTTTGATTAAAAAACATAAAATAAATTGTTTTTTTTTTCAGTTTCAAGGGCAAGAGCAAACGTCATTTTATCATATCATTGTTTTCCAATGTAATTTACAAAAGAGGAAATTGCACATGATGGTTTAGTACAACTACGATGTGCACATGCCGTAGCATTTACATGTCAGCATTTATCACATGCCATCATTATAAAAAAGAATTTTAACTTCAATTTACGCAAAAAAAATGCTGCTATTTTTTTCCTTCTCGATTTATTATCAAGTTCATGGATTGGGTTTTTAATGTTTGGACACAATGAAATTGCTGCAAGTACAACAATTTTCGTTGCAATAATCAACACAAAGTGGCAAAACAATGGTGTTGAGGAAACCACGCCAAAATTGATCTGTGCATTGAAATTGTGGTCGTTTTCATGGTCCATGAGACGTGAGATTCATTCGCCATGATTTGGAATGCGATGAGGAACTTACTTTGTACTAACCAAGCTTCAGATTTTTCAGCATTTTATTTTATTATTATTTTTTCGATGAATAAATTGTTATACTATTTATTTCACATGCTTAAAACTAAATAGCAAGCTTAATTAATGACGAGTTTTTTGGCAGTGAAAAAAAATGATGTTATCTATCTTACGTGACAGTTTTAGCATTACACTACCATATTTAAACTCATATTTTTTCTAGACACAAAGAATTGAACAAAAAATACTGTTCAAGATCATTACCGTCTGCGGATTTACGTCGACTCCTACAATTTTCGTTAAATCTAACTCATTTACATTTACAAATCCCATTCCAATAAATCATAATTCATACATCTTCTGAACGCATTCTTGTTTGTTTTCTTCTGGAAATTCCAATCTTTTCATGGAATTCCTCTTCAATTAGTTTACAGGTGATGTTTTATAAAATTGAAGCTATTTAATAGCTAGAATATAGAACGAATTCGAAAATTTGTTCATTTTTATTACAAATACCACTAGCACCTCAGAATAATTATACGATGTACGATTACAGTTTCTACTCTCATTCCTCTTTCATTTATGGCATTAAATCAACCAAAATTATGCAATTTGAATAGGTACAGTGATACGCAACCGCAAAATATCTCTGGTGGAATTTCTGTAATCACAATCAGAGCAATATCTCCAAAACACGTTACATATTTTATACATGACTAACTCGAAAAAAAAATCGGCGATAGGAAATGGGAGCTGTAGCTAAGGTATAACATCATCATTAATTTCAAACTACACCTTATTGTTCCTCTTCCCTCTTTTTTTCCCTTTAAAAGCATGCATAATAAAAGAATTTGTAGTAATGTGAATTGTGAATACCTATGCAATTATGTGGTAAACATAATAACGCCATGAATCCATGAATCTTCACTCCTTTCTTCTTCCCGTGTATCACATGCATATTACATTACGCTCAGTCTTTTTTACTAACGTAACCACCAAGAAATTAAACTTGTATTTACGATCTTCGTTCATCTTCTCTTTAAAACGTTATTGTTTTTCCTAGAGAGTTCCTCTACTGTAAATGCAAGAACATGGATCGAATGTTATTATGTTACTTTTTTATGAGAGTGAGAAAACTCATCTCCGCTTTATTACGCTCTCCACAGAAACGCACACTCACAGACCGTACGGCTAACCATTATTGCCAATTACGATGCTGTCAGAAAGTCCATTACTGCATAATTTCCTCATTCATATAACAACCAATTCTTGATGCTTCTACCTACTATTATAGCTTGTAACAGGCATGGTGGCAGTTTGTAAGTAGTAGCGATGATGTTTAAGACTACATCTTTAGAAGTCATCATATCATATCATCATTGTGCAAATTTGTTGCTCTCACTATACTAGAAAATCTAATAAGTCCTCTTTAAAAACAAGAGAACATTGTTAAGTGTGATGAAAATGTTGTCTCTAAACTTACTGCCAATTTAGTGGGGGAAAATACCGCACATCCATGTAGATTATTACATGTCGAAAAAAGGTGCGAAAAAATTAAGAGGTGAAGGTATCGTCGTCGTCTTTCCTCGTGGTGATGGTGGATGTTTATCTTGCTAAAACCTCAAAAGCTGATAGATATAGGAAGACGACATGAAAACGTGATCAGGAAGGATATACAAACCCCTTTAATAAATAGAATATGAGCTAATTTACCCAACAGGAGAGCTAAAATGGTTTTAATGGATTATTGAGTTCAATGACGATGGGAGAATGTAGGATATGCTGCACCTGCCGTTTATTTTTAAGGACAACGTTTCATTCATTAAATAAAACTTAATTGCTCCGACACCGCTTCTCACAGGAAAGACTTACGGAGAGAACCTCTGTACACTTATAAGACTTTTAGGAACTCCCACTTTTCGCAATGTGTTTCGCATTAAAGGCTAATTGGTTGTAAAACTTGTTTATCTCATCCCAGATAAGTGATCATTTTCTCCCCCATTTAACGAAACATTTGAAAGCAAGCTGCGACTAAAGTGGCTATATTCGTAGCATTTTCGCTTTGTGTCCTGGTACATTTTAGTAATGCGCTATTTGATTAACAATGCAATCAATTCATTAAATGACGTTGTGCTTTAAAGCTTCCCTTGTTTCATAACCATTTTTGTCGGAAAGAAGAGCACTTGAAATGATGATAAAAACAGGAGATCATCCGACTGGAGAGGAGAGTACATGGTTTGATTTCGTTTCAACATGGCATGACAACGGAAATATATTTGGCTAAGTTTACAACCAAAGCAAAGAAGCAATAAGCCTTGCCACAAGCAACAGTAAACTTCATTTGGAATGGCTCTCAACATCACTAAATGTGACTCAAAACTGCGGCGAGTGAGTGAGTGAACTGAACAAATTGCATGCATACGAAATGAAACCGCAAAAGTAGCACCTCCACAACATATACAAGTTTTATAAACTTGTATTGTCATGTCAGTGGGAAAGTAATGTGAGAAGAGAATCGCTAATGGCCCTTGTTTTAACCATCTTTCTTTTTGTAAGCATTTCATACGAAAAGATACTAATAGGCCGTTACAAACACAACTTACGGCTTTTAAAAACTAGCAGAATATTAAAATTACTAAATTATCAACTTATTACTTTTATATAAACATTGTATTAAAATTTGAAATTCGAAATAAAAATGATAAAATCATTATGATTTAATGATTACAATAGAATCTGTTACCTACCATTACTTGTAACGATGAAAAATATGTTGGAATAGTGACCTATCTATATCGTAAAATCGCGATTGTGCTTCATCGCTGTACGTAGTAGAGCTGTCAGCGGAGTATTGTTTTGATGTGTCCGTTTGTCTGTCCGATCAATAACTTTTGAAAGAGGTCACCGATTGACTTCAAGTATGGAACATAGGTTTCTTGCTTACTGAAGAGGACGCCTATACTTTGCAAAATTTTAAGTCAAGTATTAACGGCAGAGTCAAAGGTTGAATTTTTTACATGCTTTTTAATAACTCTCTCAAAACTGCCTAAAAACTGAGGAAGGCTGTTAATTTATTGTTTTAATTTTTTTAACAGCAAAAAGGAAGTAAATTTTATTTTTCAATGAAATATCTAAATATCTTGTGATAACTCATTCGAAAGTTCTCTTCAAACTCTACTTATTCAAATATGCAGTTGCGACATTCATATTAGTCATCAATGAATGAAAAATATTAATGAACTATTTGCTTCTTATGAGATGAAAGAGATCATGCAACTTGATACTATTGAACAAATGTCATGAAAGCAGAATCTTTGCAGCTCTCTCTCCAGTTTTTTATCAATACTACACTAGCACAGCTACGTATATACAGCACAGCTTTTAACAGCTTTGTCTTGAATGAAGTGAAAATCAAATGATAAAAGTAGGATGTTCCAGTAATGCTCTCACTTCAAAAGTAAAAGTAAGTAGAGACAGAAAACCTTCATTACTTATTGGATGCATAGTGGAAAAAACAACGGAGTTGAATGAATGAATGAATATGGCGTCAGTAAGGGATTATGTGTAGTACATATATTATATTGTCTTTCTAATGAACTCCTTTCCAGTTAACTTTTGGTACTATTATTATTCATTGCAGTGCACAATGCACGATACGTATAATAGTCCATACTTTCTGGAGTCGAAGATGATGATGATGATGATGATGACAAGAGCAATTGCTACAATGGCTACCGGAAACTGGAACGACGAAAGGAGAAGAGGGGGTAAAGAGCGTAGAATATATATCTAAAACCATAAGCATTTTCAACCCTCTCATGTTTTGAATGTATGTGTAGATATGTTTAGATATATGAGAACTACTAACTTTTCCTCAGGCGTGGCGTAAAATTTAAAAAAAAAACCTCTAGAAATACCTGTTTATGCAGATTATAAACTCCAAAGCGAATGTCTGAGAACCTACTAATCTCCATCTTATTTCGTGTAAAAACAATGTGTAATGGTTTGGGACACAAAACACGGATTTCTTCACCGTAAGAATACTCCTTTATCATGCTCGATATTGCTTGCCGATTATGATTACTTATGACAAGGGGAAAATGGATGTTCATGTTTGTCCAATTCATGTTGCTACGTTGTTTTTTTTTCACTTCCATGAAGAATACATTTCGTTTCGTGTGTACAATATGTATGTTTGTGTTGTTGTGTATGTGTGTGTGAACAACACATTATTATTATTGTCAATTACTTCTCCAAAAAGGAAACGACACGAAAAATGCTGTTTTTTCAACAAGACAAACAACACAATGCAACATAAAAAAGTAGTAATAATCATCATAATAATGATAATGCTGTTGTGTGTAAGTAAGTACTCATGCATGTGCTATATATATAATATTTGTTCGACATTGTTCATGATATGGTTTTAATGAGCACTTTACCTTACCATGAGTTCACTGTGAAAGCATAAGTACCGTTCTCTTTCTTTTCAAATGGATTGCGGACTACTTTGTCCTAGCTTAGAACGTGTTTCACGGAAATGCTACTCAAGTCCAAATCTAAAATTTTATGTGTAAAAAAAGACGGTCAGTTTATATTTTATATGTCAAATAATTGATTAGTATTGATTAGCTTACTGTGGTAATTTTAATTTTGTAAAACGAAATACGTTGTGCAGCCATCACTTCCCCAAAATTAGTGATTGATTATTTAAAATATCGTTCGTTTTCCCAGGAACAATATTTCATCGGAATAATGCTTTATGTTCGTAGTTGGCTTGGGCTGGAATTTTGGAACTCTGAAGTAGTAAAAAGGATATTACCGTTATTAAAGTTGGTTGGGTTTGATGACGAGTGATTGCAGTAGTTGTGAGAAAGCACTTAAGCTTTTCTCATATCATGTTAATGGATATTAGGCACATAATTACGTTACTTATGATATACGTCCACCTACGAATGAAAAAAAAACTGATGGTGGAAATTTTTCTGGAGAGCTAGATTTTTGATGAAGTATTGCGATCCAATTTTCCATGAGCCTATTTCAACTTATTTTTTTGTAGTGGAGGAAGGCCTATAAAAATTCTGTAATGATTTTCTCGTAAACATATCAAGTCTGATTGTGCGATGTAAACATGTTGGTCGAGATTTCTTCATATTATTTTATTACAGGATGGTGTGGGTATTGTGGGACTATAGTTGTATTTACGTCTTCTGAACGTACGTGAGTCAGAAGAGAAGGAGTGAGACGGTAACAGACGAACAAAAACCTGCAATTGACTCACCCGCTTATTCAGTCAGTCAGCAAGCAGAAGGTATTTTAGACTATTACGCATTCATACTAAAAGTGGCTGGTCAGTAGAAGTATCTCCATAAACGTTTTTCCACTTCCTCTCGCTTTTTCATCTTCTCAAAAAATACATATTACAGAGCAGATTATATGACAATGCATGCTTGGTTGGTTTCTTTCTGAGTTTGTTGATGTACCACACAATTTTGTTTCGAATCACGAAATATATAGAAGAAGTGTTTTTTTCCTCTGTAGAACCAGTAAAACACTCCAAGTTTTTCATTTATTTTTATTGCTTTTCTTCCCATCGTTGGGGAGCCATTATTTTTGCAATGGACGTTGCCCACATAACAATGAAAAGATACAAATTGGATTTTATTGCTGCATTCCAACAGAATTTTGATTTTTTCTTTCCTTTTATCTTAATTATGTAACAAAATGCAGCAATAACTTGCCAGAGTTACGTAATATCCTCCTCCTTTTTCTTTCTTCTTACGTACACATTGCGATTGTGATTGGGCAGTACTCATTACTTTATCTTCAAGATGATTCGATTAAACTTTCATTAATCTTGAGTGATTATTTCTGCAGTTGCAAATATTCTAAAAATGCTTCAAAACCATTAAGTCGCCAATGATAACAATACCATTGTAATACAATGTAAAAATACGTTTCCGATTGCTCATCAATTTTTTTTAATATTCAAAAAATGGCAATCGCAAGCCTTAATTTTTCTTAAAAGTAACGTAGCATGAAGAAAATTTCTTTAAGCCGAAATGTTCAAAACTAATTGATGGTTGTCGATCTCAGAATGGAAGGAAGCCCGAAAGTTTCTCTATCCAAAAAACTGGCTTACATCCAGACATTTAGAACCCTTTCTATTCATAGGTAATCTCTTCTCTCAAGTAAATGGGTCACATCGTAGTCACAACCTTCCGCAAGAGAATTTACGATAAGGATAAATTCATTAGTTCCATCCAATTCCAAAGAAATTGGTCTTAAAGCGCGAGCTTAATTTCATTAAGCCTACCATCTTCTCCATGAAAGTGAATGACCCACCAACATTGTTTGACGTAATGGATAAGTAAAAAAAACCAGCAAAAAAGCTCAGAGGAAGTTTAAAGTAAAACGAAGGATCTTGAAAGCGTACAAAAAGTTTTTTTTTTAAAGTACCTTTAACTTTCTCAGGAAAAAAGCTATCGCCGACTAGCTAGGCAGTACGTTCGTCCTAATTAAGTTATCCTAATCCTTGAGAGAATTTGAAAAGACATAAATGTGGAAAAAACTAGTATCTAAATTGACACTAAACGCCTTCGAGGTTTTGGCTTTATAGAAGAGAGTGTTGTGCTTTTGCTACTGCTGCTGGATAAAATTAGATATGCATTAAAACATGTTTCCTTTCTTCTTCACTAGAAAATACATTACACTTGCTTCTCTGTTTTCAGGCTTTCTTGGTCTTTAAATTGAACGCTAGTGCAAGATTGAAGACGTTAGAACAGCAGTAAAGCACCCAATACTTGAACATTTATTTTTTGTGATGTAGATAGTTCACTAGTTTGACTTAACTTGTTCCAGAAGAGCTTTTAATGATGGCTTGGTGAATTCAGCGAGAAATCGATGACTTGATCAAGATAAATAGGGAATCGGAAAGAGACAGTCTAATGAAATAAAGGAGGCAGCACCCCCAAAAATAGGAAACAGACATTAACTTGGCCATTATTTATTCACTATTTTATGCCTTAACGTTTTCTTTCTCTCCCTTTTCACAGTACCTTATGAAAAATCTCTTTTTTGTTTTGTGGGGGTTAAGCTTTTAAGAGTGAATGAAATGTGAGTGAGGCCGATGCCATAATACAAGTTTACACTATATCTTTCTGAGAAAACAAACTTGTCAGCCTTTTTCCTCGTCTCTTCTTGCTGTGTGTTGTTCGTTACGACAATGTGTCTCACAGTACCCCAAAACGGGTTTCTCACACGTCGTTTGTCAGTTTAGAGAGAACAATAAATACCTACACTCATTTTGCGTTCATGTTGACGCTATAAAGTAATAACATGTCAGTTTGTTTGTTTTTTTTTTGCTATCGAATGTAATAACAGGAGAATCCCAGCCAATATTTTATTCGTGCTACAACAAAAGTTTACCGCCGTAACTCTTGTGTATTCTTTCTTGGGAGACGTTGAAAAATACATGGGTTATTTTTGAACTACTTCATGAAGGGGTATTTTCACACAAGTAAGCGAGCAGACCAGAATTGTGTTTCAAAGGCAAGCAGAAGTCACAGCAACACGATTAATTCTCAGAAGAGCCCTTCTATCAGAATCTAAAAACTTTTTGCTTTTCTCTTCTAGAATTCTAGAATTGAATTTAATAACTTTGAGTATCTGAGAATAAAAGCTTCATTAATTTAAAAAAATTTTGCGAGAAACAAAGTTTTGTTCAATAAGCTCAGAATTCTGGTTTTTATCTCCATTCACTTCTTCACTTCGGGTAGATTACATTACACATTAGGAAATAAATATGGCTGGGAAGAGATGGTAAGAATGATGGAAGATGGAGGATTGCATGCCTCCAAGAAGATAAGACTGCTATGCAAATTGTTCTCAATTCATCTCCGTAACTCTTATGAAATTGCATCTGTTTGTCTTCATAAAATGCTAATTAAAATTTTACCAATAAATTTTCCATAAGAGTGTATATAAACCCTATTTAGGTTAAAGAATTTTGCAAGAAAGTCGCCCGTATAAAATAGAGGCTTAAGGGTTACACGTGCTCTACTTTTTTTCTCTCTCATGTCATATATATCTTCATTTATGCTGGCCTTTGTACCACCTAATTAGCCTACCTGTTCCATTTCATTTACGTCCATTCTTCTTTGCCAAGACTCGGCAGCCTCGTTTATAAATTCAAAGGAGCTTCGCAAACTTTTCTTTATAAATTGGTTTCTCACAAAATTCATTATCTATTTGAAGGCGAAAGGGAAAAATCCAAGTTATTATTATTAATAAAAAACCATGTTTGAGTTTGGTTTGAGCTCATTCCTTTTAGGAAGAGGAGTGAATCGCTAATTCATTTTCTTTAAAGCTGTTTTACTTCATTCCATTAAAAAGCCTTGTCTGGCTTCTCTTCTCTTTTTCCTCATCTTCTTGATCCAGAGAGAAAGAGGCTTTCCTAGGAACTCTTTTCACTTCCTCTCCTCCTAAATAATCCAAATTGTTTTCCGAGCAGAATACACAAATCCTAAATTCCTTTTAGTTAATAACGAAATGAAGTTTGCACGAAGAAAAAGGAAAAGGGAGTGAGAGAGGGAAAACAGTTTATTCTGGAGGACAATCAGCTTTTCCAGCCAATTTATTCGCGTAAGAGTGAAACATAAACAAAGAAGTCCATATATACATTCGTGGGCCCTTTTCATCTCAGGCATCCACTCATGAAAGTTTAATGAATGAGTTTTGAGTGCTCTTTTCGAAAGTTTGGTAACGCGCTGTCAAGTTGAGTAACTCGGTGTGTGATCCCACCTCATTTATCATCTCTCTGCCTGTTGGCTTTAACTTCTTTTAATCTGTAGAAAACTGGTGCACAAAAACTACAACAGCATCAACGCTCTTACGGGCTTTACTTCACGATCACTGTGACGCAACAATATTGTAGTCATAACACACACAATGCTAGTTAGTATGTAATCTTTGCTTTGCCTTCAATGCACACGACACGCCACACTTATATTTTCTGCTTATTCATTCCCTTCCATACTAATTAAATTAAATTCTTGTTATTTCAAGCACCATTTTGCGGGATGGTGTGTGCTTATTCTCAAAATGGAATAGCAAACGACTTATGTAATTTAATGCACAAAACATACATTTGTTTGTCTCTATTACATCATATTGTACATCTGAGGTGCAAACCATACGGCACTTGTATCACATAAAGAAAAAACTTTTGAATTTATATTACTTTGTCCACAAAAAAAGTGATTGCTCATTGTTCGTTCATTTAACTGTAATTGCAAATAAAGTTAACAAGTATGTAATGACTTTGCATTTGCTTATGATGAGGATGCATTTTTACGAAATCATTCCAATCTCAAATTGCTACAGTCTTACATAATACTGAAAACTATAAGTTTTAAGGAGCAATTCGCATGTAATTGTAATTTCTAAATGGCTCACTCATTCTGTCACAAACAATGATTACGACTGCGACACTTCTCTGATGTACTTTAAATTATGCATGAGCAAATGCAGATAATTTTACGACAGCGTTTTTGTTGTTGTTGTGGCCCACTAATGTTATTATCATTACCATTTCAGAATTGTAAAATAAAGGATCTAATGAGCGAAGCCAAAGTAACCGAATTACTGTAATGAACATGAAGTGCTGTTTTACAAATACAACAATAAACTCGAAATAACCTGAGTGGATGCACACACCTTAATTATTTACATTTGTGAAGTATTTACAACATCTAAATCCGCCTCAATTACTTCATTGCAATTGAACTACATATACATATAAACAAGCAACGGGCTTGCTCTTCTCCTGTGTGCTTACATACATTAAATGTGCAATATATACATACACAATCTGTGTTTTTTAAATCTCTTTGTGTCGGAAGGTAGGGCAATTTATTGGAAGGATTTGTTAGTATTATTTTTCAACAGCTTTCCCCTCGCTCGGAAAAGATTTTTTATTGGACGACTACGCTCCCACAAAGGAAAACTAAGAAGTGTAAAGCTTTTTATATAAATTCCTGAATGTGTGAGAGCTTATTTAAAAATACTATGATTATAAAATAACGTTGCGCAAACCACACCATCAAAAATCATAGCGGTGTAATTAGCATTTTCTTAAATTGCCCTTTTGTGTCGAGTGCACCTTTCACAATGAGAATCCTGGCTTGGAGGAATCAGTTCAATAAAAAAACGTTTACTACGAGAGGGGTATGAGAAATAATAAAAGGGGTCTGAGAGCTTTTCATGAGACCGCTTTGAAATCTCACCAGGGGCAATAATTTGCTAAAAAGTGAAGTGGTGCGGGAGTTAAGTGAGAATTGTTGATATTACAATTCAAAGCAGAATTCACAGATAATTTTCTACCAACAATAATTAGCATGTATGAAGTAACACAATTTTTATATCATGATGTCGGATCGTTTGACAGCGATAGAGTATTGTAATTATTTTGATGACTCAGAAACATTAAAAATAATTGTTAACCAAACGCCAGCTCCACGAAAATCTCTATTAAATTCAAGATGGTAGAAGTACCTCCTTCATAGAAATATATGTGTTTGCCCTCAAGAAATCTATTGCAACTAGTTTAAACACTAATACTTTTCTGACAAGATCGTGATTAAGGCGGCAGCAATCGTGAAACTAAAACTATTCAAATAATTTAAACAAATGAATTTTTTGTACAATTGACTGAAAGTATCTAATAGTAATTTTTTCTAATAATCGTAGTTTTGAAAAACTCCGATTTTCACTAATTTGTTTTACTGGTGCCTGGTCAAGCCTTACCTTTGGTTTGATATTTAGAGCTAACCACTTTTTTGCATGTGGCTTGGTTCTTGCTGCATGAAGCGCATAAAATTTTTATTAATATTGTTATGATAGACTATGAATGATTTATGTTTCATATCACTTCATATAAAACGATAATCCCTAATGATTTAATGCGATCCGCAACAAAATTTGTTTCACACGACCCTTTTAACCCACAAAAAAGAGCCCATCAAAAAGAATGATGATGAATATGAAAGTCAAGCAAACAGTAACAAAAACAACAACAACGACAACTTACAGTTAGCATTGTTCACCAACTACACAAAATTGTTATGATATTGTCGCATATCATACACATTTTTTCCCTCTTTGACAATAATGCACATTGGATTGGAGACATGGGAATTTCCCCCAAACATATCACGAGGCATAATAGCATAGCAGTAGTCATAAAAAATTATAATATCTAATGGCTTTCAGAGAAATAGTACAAATGCCAGTTTCTTGATACTTTTTTCGAGTACTCTCAGTAAAGGATTCTTTGCTGCCTTTTTATTAAAACACTAATTCTTTTACTATAGTTCTTTATGAACGGATTACCTTTAAATTGGTTTATTCTAATAAGGTTGAACATAAATTTGACTGAATTCGATATTTGTATGTTTTGCCACTCAATTGAGTTTGTACTTTTATAAACTGTAATACAGAAACCATATTGCTTCCGTGTGTGGAAGTGACCCTAAAAATAATCCAAAGTATGTACATTCATAAGTTCAATTATATTAAGACTTTACAAAGTGGATGATGATGGGATAGCATGACAAGTTTTAAAAACATTTGGGACATTTAACTTGATAAAAAGGTAGAAGAAGGGCATGATGAGCATTGCGTAGTTGTGTAGTGGTGGGGAGCATGCAATGCTTCTATCATGGGACACAGTGTCAACAGTCCGTTTAGAAGCAAATATTACGATTGCGTTCTCGTACTTTTTCACAAAAAAACCAGCCGTTATTAACTCTGTAGAAGTAGTCGTTGTTGTTGTTCTTGATAATATTCTTCATTGGAGTTAAATATAGGGGACATGTTTGCCAGAGGAGGAGGATCCATAGAAAATGGCTTAAAGGACGGAAGTATAGTGGCCAAGTCAGAAATTTATTCCTTTTGCTCACGAAATGTTCTCCGGGAAAAAGTGGTTTTCCTCTGAAGCTCAAGAAAAGAAACAGTGCTGACATTAGGTACTGCACTGAACTTGTTTCACCTCAGCTCAGCTTGGGTAAAGCTCATAGTTTTTATTGCTGCAGTAATTGCTCGGGAAAAAATACATCAACGATGCAATAGAAAATGCGACCACACCACCACCACACAACAACAAAAGCAATAGCTTACGCGAAGAAAGGAACCATTTCCATACGTCATAGTCCTCAAAGTAGATCTTAAACGATTGTTATGATGATGATGATGATGATGATCATCATCATCATCATGACGATGACGACACAGGTAAAACAATGATTGAGGGGATGTAGTAAGATGTAATTCATGTAATTTAGGGATGTGATGTGATTCTTCCACAAAAGAAATGATAAAGTGCATTGCAATGGAGATGGAGAAAAAGAAAGAAAAATATGGTTTAAATGACCCATCAAAATGGAAATGTAATATGTTATCTTGGAAAATGAAAAACTGAAGTCAAAAGACTGAATGTGTTTCTTCAATCGCTAAATAATTTAGTGTTCCTCTTTCAGAGACATTTTCATAAAAGGAGGGATGAAAAGGTGCATGATGACTTACCACTCTTCCTCCTTTCATAAATGACAGCTCAGGGAATAAAGATTTTCACAGACGAGAGTTTGCAGTTTGCATGCATGGGAACATGTGAAAGTTTGAAGGTGGTGATAGGATGTGAAGTTTGATTTTTTCGGATTATGTAGAATTTTCATACTCTGTTGATTTGATGAAGTGGCAACTCTTTCCAAAACTTCTCTCACAGAACGGTGAAGTGATCCAATCATTCTAATTGTACAGGAGAATAGGGCAGTACAATAGGGAACCCTCTGCCAAAGATAATATTCCACCTACACGTATTTGACAGAAACGGCAATCAATCTTAATGCACTAACGTGTTTTCTCAGAATAGCCTATTTATGTAAATGGGGTAAGATGAAATAAAAGTAATACGCTATACCGAGCTCTGACGTAACGTAATAATACGTCCAGACACAATTCCAGATGTGAAAATTACAAGATCATTTCATAAATTGCTTTTGAAGCGAATAAAAATAAAGACATCATTCGTCCTCCATTAAAAAGTGGGATATATCTCCATAGAAATAGAGTCAGTGAATAGCTGGTCTTTCATACTTTTTCTGAAACTGTAGTTTATCTCGTTGATCAAACTCATATCTCTGGGAAAAGTACAAAGTAGCAAGCTAAAAGTAACACAAAACAGAACAAACTTAATCGAAAGGATGCATTTGAGCAGAAGAGCAACTAACGGAATAACGACGCATGGTATTTTGCTCTGTTCCTCTCTTAAAAGGAGTTTGGTCCCTGAGCGTACACACTTGACTTTCGGTTCCATCGTTGGAGAGCAATGAGGACATGAAAAGAGGCTTTTGGCAAAGTCAGAAATGGAACGGATGGTTGATTAGATGGACCACCTAATTATTTATGAAACCCTCTTTGTGAGTGAGACAGAGGGAGAGTGGGGAATTCTTTAAAGTAAAACATGCTATATGACAATCTCGTTTTGGATGAAAGTACACAATAAATGTTACGAGAATGATTTTCTCCCTCTTCCTGATTGAATTAACAATTTCATTAGAAATAAAGGCTGCAATCTCTCGTGTTATTGGTATTGATGGGTAACAAGCGATCGCATCACGGATAATATGGCTTCTTAATTGGGACAACTTTATCAAGAACATCTTCTTACCAAACTTAATCACTGGGAAAAAAAAGAATAGCGAGTGGAGAGGATATACTACTACTTTAGCTGAGGAGGGTGATCCGACTTCACTGTAATCGCGATCCCATCATTAATGGAGTGAGACACACAAAGAGTGAGTTAAGCACCGAAGGGAATAGAGCACGCCTTTTCTCGCTGCATGGATGGATGAGGCTGGATGGAGTTGTGACGTTGTGAGTAATGCTAGAACTGTGAGAAATGAACTCCCAATGGGCCATGTCATTTGATTTTCATCTTTTTTTCCAGAAGCGAGATCACAAATAAAAATCTTATTCTTGTTTTGTTTGTTGTGATCACTCCCTTTTTCCGGGTAAATGAACTGACTAAGTTGATCATTTTATATGGTGCATACTGTCCGATAATAAAGTCATCAGACAGAATTTTTTTTCTGGAGACACAACTGTTCTCTTTATTGAATTGTTGCTATTATTGTTCCCATCATTACTAATGCAAAAAGGGAGAGAGGAATTAGATACAATTCAATTCAACCTTAGACTGATTGGGGATCGGGGAACCGAACAGTCCTTCGTAGAGAAAAATCTGCTGTATGAATGCGTGTGTTCTTCTTTATCGTAGATCCTCCGGAGAACTTTTCTTGCTCCCCTTTTAAAAAAGTTTTTTTTTTCCTAGGAAGTTGTGACAGCGACAATCAAAATTACGGGAAAGTTTTCCAGAAAAAATGGGGACACAAGAATGAAACCCAACGAACGAAACTAGGCAATTTCATCCTGTTGTGGTATATGGTGGTAAAATGGGGAGTCAAGTTATGATAATATGATTGCCTTTTAACTGATGTGATGCGAGTACAAACTTTTTTGGTGTGTTCTGTTCAGCACAATTACTTTTTAATTTGATTAGACAAATTTTATTATGATTTCATTAACTTACCCATTTCTATCCTCCTCAAGCCCAGAACTGAATGTGGATGATGTAGGTACATAAGGATAAAATTAAGCGAAATCGGTTGAGATTACAACTTATAACAACAATCAAATTCTTGTTCAATGATTTGGAAGAAGTAATCAATCAAAACGACAATTACTATGATTAGATTAGAAACCTGTTTAGATTATACTGTATCTGAAACTGTTTTCCCGGTTATTGACCTCATTACATCTTTCCTACGCTACATCCCATTCAGTTTTCCCATCACATAAAAATATTATGTGCATGAATTATCCTTCGTTTTTTAAACAATCTTTCCAACTTGGGACTTGTTTTAAGTTGCTCATTTCTGGCAATGCCCACCTTTTCTGTAAAGTATACATCGTCCTTACCCGAGACGACTTATCCGCGACACCTCAAATGAAGCGAGTTGCAGTTAAGGACTTTTGCACTCCACTACATTGAATTGAACTCATTTTCAACAAAGGACATTTCAGTAAAAGAGCTTTGATTCATTTGGTCGTTCCATTCGTTAGAATGGAAATTGACTAACAGGGATACCTCGAGATCAATTTTACGGAATACCGTTTCTAGACTAAATTTTCGTGGTGGTTGCACATCTGATGTAGATTTTGGCAAATCTTTATGCACGAAGTCTTTATTACTAATGCATTGAACCATTCTTCTAAAATATACTTACTTACTTATCATGTAAGTTGCATGAATTGAATTTGTCGCTTCAAATGTTACTATGAGAAGAAACCAGTGCCGTCACCGGTCTCACGAGGGTACCATGTACACATGGATGTGGCCGATTTCTAAATTTATACGCTGATTTTCATTCAATGCTTAATCCTATGCCTTAAATGGGTAT